>DWGJ01000029.1:0-60457 GCA_018246895.1 Aspitha aspitha aspitha | reverse complement strand
TTCCAATTTTCCGTAAGCTGTAATATTATTTTCTGGGCCGTGTGTTAGTGACGTTTAATAAACTAACACATCTCACTCCGTATGAGATGCGTGTTGTTCGAACACGGTACAATACCATCTAGCCACTAAGAATAGGTGCGTAGTATTTAGAACATGTTTTTCCAGATTTTATATGGTGATTTTGTATAATTCTCAGATGATCTTGATTTTATTCTAGACATTTGTAGGTTAGTAAAGTAGGTATCGTTCAACTTCCTGTATTATATTCGTGCCAGTTTGATACATGTTGGGGCAGCTTGATGCAAACTAGAACATGGGTGTGGTGTTCAGTGAAGCGCAGTAAGACTCGGTACTGTGCCATTAAACAGTCATCCGTCCACTGTTGTGCGATGCGGCTTAGCTTAAGCCTCCGATCGATCATCACACCACCGGAATGGCTAACTCTAGCCGTATTAGTGAACGGTAAGTCAGATATACTCGTCACTGTAGCAATATAGAACATTTTAGGCATTCCGGAAAATGCAGTAGTCCTTTAGACGGCCATTGCTTCAGTTATAATTCATCTACATTTTAGGTTGACATGGCCCGCTCCCTGCGAAGCTTTTGTTCTACATATATTTTTGATAAAGCAAAGTCTGATAAGTACGAGTATGTTTTGAACAGTGTGACAAATAATGATTTAAGTTTCAGGTTGGTTCTAATGTAGCGCCCGTGATTGATTTTGAGTAGGAAGGTAATTTAACACCTCTTTTAAACTAAGAATCTCCAGTGACCGTATGATACCACATTCACTAAACACATTATTGTTTTGTATAATAAAAAAAAGCTGATTAAGTCAATACACTAGATTCGGCTAGAGGTCGAAGTTAAGCTAATCCGATAGAACCTCCAAGACACTCTTTAGAAACACATTTAGTTCAATATGTGAAGAAGAATGATTAAACATTAATTTTTGAATTACAAAACATGAATGGATGTTGTAAAGAAACTAACTAAATAAGGAATGTCGATTTCGCTGAATCTATGTCAACTGTTTCAAAACGAATTGAGTGCTTTAGCTATCCGAGGAGCGGTTGCAATGTATTGAACTGATCCTTCATTCTCCCTCGCATCCTCTTGACATCCTGCAGTCACTTGTATACATTTTGAGTCGATATCGTGTGTCGAATAATCGAGTAGCAAGTCTCAACAGTAATTCGAACCGTTCCCATTGTGAACCATACTTGAACAACTACCGAGGATTGAAATTCGATTAATGCTAAGATTTCCAGTACACTTATATATTGGGTTAGTTGTACCTACCTAGACAATTTCTTTTGTATAGGAATTCTTTCTTCAGTTCTCGGAGACAAATTAATGGTAGAGACAAATGTAGGTAATAAGCGTCTGCACTGTTATTGTCGGATCTTATCAATCTTTGCGGAATTTACTGAAAACATAGTGATGTATCATTAGTGGTATTTCCAAATATTGCGTCTCCTGCTCATCGACGGTGTGACGTGAACATATTTTTTTACAAAATAGAATTTGCTCTCGTTTTAAGCGCGGTTCGCATGGAAGCGCCTAAACAAAACACTTATAGAGCGATTCGTTAGCGGCATGGGCACACGGCCTGACGCCTGCCGTTGCACACCATCGCCAATTAAAGCCGCCGAGTTTCCCGCGAGGTGCATAAAATAGCACAACACGAATGGCCAATTTTATATTTTTAAATATTATACTAACCTTCTGTCCCCGAACTCTTTCTCGTAATATTATACGGTTTGTACGTAAACCGAACTAACCGAGTTTCTAACTTTTATTAGCTTTAACATTACAGTATAATAAATGTAGATCAGTTTTCAAGTGAAACGTAACAAACGATGAAAGCTGCATTTAAATCGAGGTATTATATGGAGATCAAAAAGCAAGTAAGCCGGCGTGACTAGCAAAATTGAATTATTGGAAACTGGAAACGTAAATAGCATGTCCGAAAAGACTTTCCATTTAATACATTGTGAGTGAGTCGAAAACAATATTTTATTAGAAAAATATGAATGAAAATGAAAAAGTCGATTAATAAGCATTTTAGCGCTGTCATCGGTTTAGCGGAGAACTGTTGTTATCGAATAAATTAGTAATAACGCGACGTAAATTTAATTAGCGCGATAATTGCGCGCGGTCGCTTAGTCGCCTCTCGCCGTCTCGCGCGCCCTGAAAAGAACCTTTTCTATGAAATACCTATGACTTTATTTGCAACCACACTTCAATATTTACTTAAGGGTAACTAAAGCCATGTTTTTGTTATATATACCGAGTACGTATAATCTGTATATATACCGGACAGCTGGTAAATATACATATGTTTATTATTATATCACTCATTATCATAACACAGACATTTACGAGTAAATTGTCTTATTCCGAATTAGATAGCCATGTGTAATTGCCGTAAGTATTGTTATTAAGTAAATACATAAAATGGTCACAGACATTATAACGACATTTGCACTTTATACTTTATACTTTTTATAGTCCTACCGCGGCAGCCAATTTCCAAACGACATGACTATAGTCATGTATTAAACTTTAATTTGAGACACTAGCAGTAGAGACGATGTGCGTTTGGTGCTCTGACATGAAGAATTTCTTCCATGTCTTTTATGAGTTATTATGTAAATGGGATTTAAATTATGTTTGTAAATTACCTTCTCCCATCATTTTTAAACCAAATATGTTGAACTAATATTTTATCTTCTAGTTATATACTTATATTATATTCAATTATTTTCAAAAATTACTTAAGATAGTTAAGAAGGTGAAAACATATTGATTTTAGTAATGTAATAAATGTTACTGTATTTATTTGTGGCTTCCTTAGAATTAAACCAAATATGTTATAATACATATATTAACAGGTGGCAACCAATTATCAACCAGATAATCAAATTGGTTTTTCATATCGTTAATGGGGCTTATAAAATATTGGGTATAGAGTATCCTGCTATGATTTAAAAGTAGGTAGATTGTAATACGTATTATGATATGATATCGGTTTATGATGCAATAACAAATCTCTAAAATTCGATTTCAATAAAAATATACAAAGGTACACTCACAACAATTTTACCATTTTGATATGCCTTGTGTTCTTTATTCTATGGAAACCGTAAGAAGAAATTTTGCTATAGATCGATGTTAATTATTATCAGTTTCTTAAATATTGTTTTAAGGTAATATTTATATTTAAAACATATTTTAAATGTAGCTAAAGTTATTTTAAATATTGAATTTATGTTTAAGAATTTTCGCTCACTGTTAAATTCAAAATGTAGTTCCAATATGCAGTCTGAATATATTAGTCTTCAGATATCTTTTATCATAGCACTTAATAAAATGACATTATTTTCAAGTGACCACAATGCGAAATAAATTCTTTTTGGTGAAAGTGTATAAATAAAGCTCTGCTCAGTTTAGGGTCCAAGAATATCTAGGTATAAATGGTAAAAGGTTTTCAAACATCGTTAACATAAACGAGAGCTTACCTTGAAAGATCCTTGCATAGTAGGTATGCCTGTCGGCGCTATATCCGTCGAGTAATCGGATTTTTAAGCGTTAATGCCTTAAAATGATGTCCATTAGGCAATACATATAGCTCACAATTCTTTTACCCTGTCCATTAAGGGTTTTGGGGGTACTTTGCATATTTAAAAATCATTAGCTCACAATTGCGATTTTAAGCAAAACGAGCTTTTCAAAATAATTGGGTCTTCAACGTTGAGAATATTGAAATATAATACTTATAAGTGATATAAAATAATTCAAACATTAACGAGCTTCGTATATAATATTTACGTCTTTCGATATGTAATAGACCTATATAATTTATCACTTTATTAAATATATTTAATTTTATTCAGAAAGAAAATTTAAAACCCTTAAATAAATATCGTATCTACATTATTAATCGTTGAATGAATGTCAGTTCAGCCATTCTAATTGACTCGGTAACTTCATTAACTATTATATTTTTTATCTTGTAGATATTCATATTACAATCTATTGAGATTCTATCAAATTACGCGATAATAATCGACATGTTATCGCGTGCGTGCTTACGACGTCATAGGTAAGATTACTGCATCGTATCTGGATTACTATGGTATTCAAAGTTTCATTGTCTCCCTACAGTCTCTTAGATCTGTAAATACATGGCTGAGTAAGTTTAGATTCTAGTGAGTAGCTTACTAATTTCGTAAATAACATTAATTAGCGCTAGTATGAATATAGAAGAAATACATCAGGTCTTTAGGAATAAATTCATATATTTGGTATTTGGTGATTGTTCAGTTCTAATTTTAAATTTTTAAAAAGTATTTTATTTCTTATTTGTTTTGTTATGTCAATTTGTAAATACGTAAATAAAAAGATATTTATGTGAACAACAACTCAGGAATTTTACTAGAACGAATATATTTTAATAATCCTAAACAATGATCCTTGCCTTCTACATTGGGGTCCTGGCGTAAATTGGCGTCCATAGTTTGCCCAATACTCTCGTAAAGAAATATCGATCGATAGAGCGATATGCACGCCATTCGATGCGTGATGGCGCAAGCCGGCTTACCGGCTCGGGTCATACTACTGTCGCTACTTACTACTCGCTAGTCGCTACTAGGCTGATATGGAATTTCGGACTTTCCTTTATTCGTATATTTATCGAATGTTATTTTGCGTAATATAAGCCTGCAATTATAGGTAATACGATCTTAAAATCCAAGAATTTTATATTTGAAAAAAAAACAGTCTCATTATATTTTTCCAATTTTATTAAATATTGCAGAGGATCAGGAGCCGGCCGCTCGAGTGAAGGCGCGAGTAGTCGCTGTTTTGTTGACAGACTAGCAGACTGGGTGATGATGGTAGGTGATGTTTATATTATATATAGTAGTAGTAGTAGTATATTATAATATTTGATGAATTTTTTTTCGTTGTGTAAATAATGAACAAGTAAAATAATAGGCAAGATTTTGTGCTTATAAAAAGAAGCTTTTACTAGACAATGCATTAATTTTGATTCGGAGTATATTCTCTTAAATCAACACGCGTCGAAAATAATCCTAAACCTTTTCCATGAGACTGATGATTAAAAATAAAATAAAAAATTATAATTTAATGGCGCCGATTGCGCGTTAGTGCTGGACTGAGAGGTTTTGGAGTACCCTCGTAGTTGCAATAACGCATGGCGGTCTGTCCTGACCTGCTTCACACTTTTCATCTATACTTTGAATATACCGAATGCGTGCGACACATTAATTGCCCAGCACTAATCGTAATTTTTTAATTTCTTTGTTAGTTTCATCTGCATAGTTCAATATGAAGCAATTAAAAAGTCATATATTTGTCATACAATTTTATTACGTATCTTTCTGTAACTTTCAGAACGATAATATTAAAATAAAACGCAAGTATTGCAGATATATCAAAATTGCTAATTATCGTTTATACACATACAAAAAACTTGGTGAAAAGTGTATTTTTTGACAAAATTATAAGAAGCCACAAGTTATCAATATCATAGTTGGAATATCAGTTGGTGAGTTACTAGTTCATGACTAAGTAACGGAGTAACTAGTGCACTATACCTCTCACTGAAATAAATGAGTTTAAAATAGCGAGTATTGGAGCTGTCCCGAGCCTTTGAGCGCCTGTCGTGAGTGTCCCCACTTGTCCCGACAACTTAGTTCGCCTGCCTGGATGGCACGCCAACTGAATTAAGTAGTTTCCTCTTGAAACTAGGTTGTCGTAAATAATTATCACGCTAAAACATGACGATAGAAACCATGTACATTAAAATAGTCAGAGGCAAAGTAAACTGATAGAAGCAATACAGCGGCAGATTCTAATTTAACAAGGAAAGTTTTCACATTAATTGACAAAATCAGAACTTGATATACAACTCAACCATTCAAATGAGTGTCAATTATTACTATTAATAAAAAGATCATTGGCATCATTATGGTACATAAATTACGAATTTTTACGAATGCCTCGGGATTGCAGCATGAAAAATCATGTTGTGGGTAATAATTTTCATTTGTGGATCTCGTAAGGAATATTATAAACAAGTCTTATTAATTATTAAAGGGAAAGAAACGAATAATCCTGCATAACAATTTAAAAAACCTGAAAAATCCTACTGCTTAAAAAAATAATCTAAAAAACATAACAAAGTTAACTCTATATTATGTCCTGTAATTAAGCATACGTCAATCGGAAGAAAAGCAAATTTACGTTTAACATTTTGATTCTATAAAATTTGAATGCAAAGAAAACAAAGAAAGTACGAGTTCGCGATAAAGCAGCGGTACAGCGGAGCGGTGCTCGTGCGCTCAAGATGAGTAACTTACTCTGGCCTCGCGTGACCAATGAGCACACAGTACGTCATCACAGACGTCATCACACACAGTGCACAAGCAGCGTATTACTCGTAAAATACTTAACAAATGACTTAAATACATTAGCGTTGCGACGCAACCATAGTGTATTAACTAAAGTAACTTAGTACAACAATTTAAACATTTCGTTTGTATGAGCGATATATATTATTTAATTTGATAACACAACCCTTAACAACTTACTATATAGTAAGTTCAACGGGTATTCCTTAACTTAAACCCTTCCGTAATCTGGCCACAAGAGACATGCGGAGCGAATCTGCGGGGGAAACTAATGAATGATGATAAATAGTCCTGTCAGTTGTTCACTCGAGACCTCTGAACCAAGTACTATATAGTTAAAATTGATGTCTTATTGAATGGGGATTATTTCGAATTCAGAAAATTAAAAGTTTCTTTACAACCGTCATGTTTATGCAGGCGGACAACCGTTTGCCTGTTGTTTATTTATAAGGTGTTTTATGAGACTTTTTACTTCGCCTTCTTTCCGTCATTGAAAGAATTCTTTTAAAATGCTTTTTTATAATGGTAATTTAAAACGGAAATGATACAGTAGTACCTACTTATAATAAAGTATATACTTACAACATTTTCAGGTTTTGGACAAAACATTATAAAAAGTACGAATTATGTTGTTATAATCAGTTACAATGTTGTCCAAAATTGATGTTTAATTATAGTATTTATTTGGTTGGTTATGTTATTTATTTTGAAATATTGCTTAGCAATCAATAAACAAGCACCTAGTTCAATAATAAAATTGTTACTTTATTACGTTTACGTTATTGGTTTTCTGTTGCGATCGGTAAGTTTGAAATTGGTAAATTCATAGTCATTCTCATACACACGACTTGTAAGTTGTAGTGTTCGCATGAGTGGACACAACTCGAAACGCCACTTAGTCCGATATAATTTTCAATGAGTAATGGTTGCAGCGGCAAGGAGCCGACCTAGGTCAACGCATTACGGCCGGGGAAGGCGTTTCCGACACGAATTATCGAAAATTGGATGTGGCTTTGCGTGCAGTCCGATACCTATAATTTTGGTTGGCATTTTTCTGTCCTCGTAACGAAATGTGCGTGACATTTAAATTACCTGTAACAGAATTCAATTGATTTATTTTATTTTGTCCAAAATTTTCCTAAAATACGCTTAAAAATTTGCCTGCAAATTGCATAATTCAATAAAAATTTAAATTGTCCGCCTTAGGGTCGTATCAGTAATAAGAACACTTACTTATTGTTTACTCAATATTTTAAGCGGGCTGTATATTGTGTATTTTGGTTTATTTTATTATGCCGTACAACATTAATATAAAATAATTGTTAACGATTTTCAGTTAGAGCGATCTTTTTTATCTTTACCTTCTTTTTGTCTATGGTTCTATAACTAGTGAAACTTGCTACGAGTCAGGACAGGAGTATGACATAGACTTTACAATGTGTATTATAAAGGATATACATAAATCTAATAATAAAATTCATTGTTCAAATTGTACACTTTTGTGAAACTGCCAATCATATAAAGTAACTTTGTCGTATCTGGGCATCGTAATATTTGTAATCCGAGTCATTTCCTGGAGGGAACGTCCAGTGATTGGTCATGCTTATCTCGCATTGTAAACATCCGCAATGACGTGAAGTCAGATGGCTGATCAGATAGCACCCTTCTTGCGATGAGGGCTCCGCTTGACAGCTGAACGTTGACGTCCAAATGTAAGCGACAGGGTTCGTGCATCAATAGGTTCTGCTACGAAATTAAATTAACTATTAAGGTATCAAGAATTTTAGTTGATTAAATATTGTATGTTACTAAAAATCTTTAAAAACCCATCTATCCTAGCTGCTTTGCTTCGGCGAATATGTTTAAACTTTAAACTATACCTATATGCAGGTATTTATTTAAAGCACGCGTTCCTAAAAACAGATGGACTAAAATTACATAGTACGGCCGCTCTCATACATTACCATGTCTGTTGATACGTACTTACATAGTAATTCACGCAACTTCGTTTGCGACTATTATATCCTTGAAACAATTTATTCAATAATATCATCAGATAAGATTTCAATGTTTATTGTATTATCACAGTTCTAAATATAATATAAAATGTTATTTGAAATTTCATCTCTAAATGTTACAAAATGCTAAGGTAGGCACTCGATTTACTTTGACCGTGTCGTTAAATTTAAAAACCAATTTGCAGTAAGTGCCTAACCCAACTTCGTTTATAACGTTTCAGTTTTAATAGACGCTCTAAGAAATATTAAACTATTTTAGAACGGCATTAATGTTCGCACTTAGACGAAAACACAAGGCAAGTGCTTCCCCACCTGCGTTCAGGATGTGTAATATTCGCTAAGAGGTAGAAATAAAATAAACTTTGCACTGTCTTTAAATGTTCGTAGGTATATAGACGAAGTTAATAATGGAAAGCGGTAGTAGGAAGCCCGGCTTATGCTTGTATATCTAGTAGTCTTTGCCCCCTAATCTTTACTGTGTCAGCGCTTGGTACAAGTTAGAGGAGATGATTATGGAAGTTGAATTTATTTTTGTATTGCGAAAAGGTGGATAAACGAGCAAGCAGCAGTCACAACTAGCCTGTGCGGGCAATTGAAATAAAAATGGGCTAAATAACACAGATTAGTTGATTAATCCTGTAATTGAAGTACAAATCACGGCAGCAATGGATTTCGCTGTGGAGATTTGGTAATAAAAGTTTGACGAGACTTTTATATAATGTTAAAAAGTAAAAAGTCTGACTGACGTCCTGATGAAATTTGTTGTGTGTACCAATAAATTAAAATTTCGCAGTCTATTTGACGAAATATATTGCTGAAAGGGATTTGCGTTAATGAAGCTTTTACGGGTTGTATTTTTTATTAAAATGTGATGTGTATACAAATGTTAATTAAATATAACTTAACCTTTCAAATTGAATATAAGAAATACATATTAATAAGATATTTTGGAAATGTTATTGAATATTACCAGATTTCATAACGATCATTAAAAAAACTATAAAATCTAAGGTGTGTAAAAATTCGTTCGGTTCTACCCTAAGATACAGGTAAAATCGAATGGAAATATGAAATCATAATTACATCACAAAATAAATGTAATGAATTTGAATTTACGAATAATATTTTATCTACACCCTAGATATCCTATTGATTATATTGAAATACAGGTTATGGCATCAAGTTCAATGTAAATGTATTGTACCTAAATACTTATGTTCTTCTAAGTAGTTACTGCTGGTAATATTAAAATTAAAACATTAAGAACTATTTAAAATTTGAAAACTTCAAAACTACGTGTTTGTTTCAATTGTGTTTATCAATATTTATCAAGCGTCTGCATTGTCGCTACTGGTACGTGACATTGTACTCGTACATACTTGATTTCAATTTTTGTTTAGTTTAATCAACGTCTAACGATAGTAACCGGAATCAGCTATCTGTGTCATTAACGTGTCCTCTGAAACAAGGATGTTCTCAAATTTTTTTGACTAGCGTTCACCCATCTCATAGCCGACTGTGTCTAGCATTATTGTCTAGCCTTACTTAACTCTATAAATTAATTGCAATCTGTAAGTGCACAAGAATTTCGAGCGTTTCTTATAACTTGGAAATTATTATTATTATGATCGAGTAATTTTGCGTTACACAGTAATAACAAAGATTTTGTTTTTCTTAGTTATGAAAAATTTTTAGATCGGGGATTTTAAAAGAACTTTATGCCAAAAGTCGAAGTTGATTCAAAAATGTATAAAGGGTGAATCTTGCGCCGCGTATAACAAAACCAGCGTCGTACGTATGTAGTTTTTCCAGCGGAGAATTAGCGAACGTTTCGAAATGCTTTTTAATACCTCACACAGAACATGCGATATGTAAGAAAGCTTTTAGTGGGCGCCGTAGGTTATTTTATTATTTTGCGAAACATCTTATTGTTTAGTGCTACCTTCCACTGGTGGGTATTTAAAGTTCTCTAGAAAAATGAGTGGTAGAAAAGAAAAGTAGTACGGTTATAAATTTTAAATCTTGTTTCGAATTAATAAAAATAAAGCATTTATTACAGGGCATTACAAACTACATATAATCAAGTTTTCCAGGATAACGATATTTGGCGCTCGGTCCTTTGTGCCTTCCCCTAATAATAGTATGTACCTAATAAAAGTTATTAAGTGTTTATTTGAAACAAAATATTTATTTATTATTAATACGTTTTAAAGTTTATTTGTTTAGTTCAAGTTATTTTATAATTCAATTGCAATTTTTTAATTTCCTCCCCACGTTTAAAATTGATTGTTGCGCTTTGAATGTATTATTAGTCTAAACCAAATAATTGTCGAAGGTTGCTTGAAATGGCAATAAATGACACTATTCTCAGACAAATGTCGCGTGAGTCGCTTAACGGCATTGATTCACATTGTTGTGCGTTCTGTGGATGTTAGGCTATTTTCACATATTTGCCATTCCGAGGGCTTTTGTTATTGTGCAATAAAGAAATAATATTTTACAACAGCCTCGACTATTATGGTAGTATTAACTCGACCCCAATAGTTTTATGGGTGAATAAAGCGATTAGAGGGAATAAAATTCGAAAGTTTAATACATATATTGAAGTACGTGCTATACTTCTCTATTGTCAGACTAAATATTCCAAAATAATATTTTGTGAATAAATCTAGTATGAATAGACATTTGGAAACAAAGATCATTAACCAAGATTATGCTTATAAATTACTTTTAATTGTATTTGATTAATGTGGTGATAAGGCTAGGTCCATTATCAGCAATAATATTATCACAATCTAAAAATGTTTTGTAGAATGGAATGTAGGTAAAAATATATCGAGTAGTTGTGTTATGGATAAGAATAATATATTCGCTTCGATTACGATCAACGTGCGATTGTTTAGCACATGTGAAAATTCTGTACATATAAGACATACTCGTATATATAGGAAGACAGCCTCACAATGTAAGCTTTGTGGCGCAGCGGTTCCTGTGGTTCGTCCGAACATCGCTTACAACCGCATTCACAACCAAACTGCCTGGAACGCATATGCGTTGCATGTTGCTTGTGTCTGTTGCAACCACATGATAACACATTTGAAATATGTTACAACATTCCTGCACTATTATCATGTTATATTTATACTTCGGTAAAATATGAACGAAATAATTCCAAGTAAGCCATAAAATGAGCCAACGTATAAACTTAAATTAGGTACATACTTTTACTGGGTAGGTACCGCATTAATTCAGTACAGATTCGATGTTTGAAAAACAAAGTTTCCTTTTATTTGTAGAATTGGCTGGCATTTTGTACGGATTATTATTGAAATATACAAAAAACACTATGCTTTATGTCCGAGTATTATCGTGGTGATTCCGCAATGAAGTTTCTGTAAGCTGGAGATAAATTAATTGCTAATCTTCAATCAACATCGAATTAACTCATCGCTCGTTTTTATTGAGTGAATATTATAATTTCTTGCCCCCCGTAAGCCGCATTTGTGTAATCGTCTAAATGAACTAGTTATTCCAATGTCTGGAATGATGTCTCGAGCATTAAGGAAAATTTAGGTGAACTAAATTTAGCAGTGGATCCGTATTAAATAAGTCAAACACGATCTAAACAGAGCCACTGAGATATGCGACATCTTCAAACTCATGTCTCTAGTGTGTTGCCTACAATTTGCGCTAATCCACGAGGAATTGAGATAATGTATGATAGATTAAAGTGACTAACTACTAGCAACTTTACTTTCACATCCCGCGGTTCACTTTAGATTCCGTAAGGCAACTTTGAGGATAGCTGTCACTTTTCATTTTGTATATTATTCGGAATGTTAAATTATCTGTTTACGACAATTTAGCAATAGGTTTACGAGGTTCACGTAAGGTACACCCGTTTTCAACGGAAGCCCAATAAATAACACATTTATTAATGATTTAAATAATGAGATGTTTTTTAATCCATGTTTATTACTTAAATTGCCAACCGGTTGATGTGTTATTTACAACTAGATTGACGGAATAGCGCTATTGGGAGTAAGTACAATTAATGTAGGAGAGTCAGTAGACAAGTAGCGGTAAAAACAACATAGCATGTATTGGGTTCAGGCACATGTATGTTTCGAGACAAGTGATTTTATCATAAGGTATACCTTAATAACAGTAAGGTTCATACCTTAATACCTTATGTATAATGTTTTTATTAACACTAAAGTCATGTTTTATAAGTACTTAAATTACATTGAAATATATACTTAATCTATATTTGTGTCGTATCGTAATATTTGAATTGAATACAATAAGGTAGAGTAGGTATAAACGGAAGCATTTATCACACCCTGTCTTCACAGCTGCAGTGCTTTGTCCATAATCCAGGCACGTAAAGCATTCCAATTGCATGCATTGCAAGTTGCCGAGTGAAGCTAGGTGGTGTAATAACAGGAACAGTTAATGGCTTTACGTGTGGAGAGCCCCTTTCGTGCATTACTCTGGGACCCACCTTGATTACTTTGGCTACTATAAGCGATTGAACGGTTCAGTAATATTCTTACTCGTAGAATTTGGTTAATATTAAAATGTCAGAAACTATGTGAATCTCAAGATTAGTCAAGATTTCGGAGATATTGATTTTTGTTTTTAATATATCAAACTCAATGTCGTTTATATAACTAATTATCATGTTTTATTAATAGTTGTAAATGTTGAATAATCTTAACTGCTTCATTATAATTGGTTATTAATTAGACATAATGTCTATTGTCATTGGAATTATACGAATTGGAAAACTATATGCTTGCTAATAGCACTGGCAGCTTTGGCAACACGCAGGCCACCTCTAAAGCTCGCCATACTAAATCTGCGCGCACATCGAAATAAACAAAATTCAACCCCTGCCCCGGCCCGATTAACGAACTTTATAGAAGACGTACAATGTACAATAATCGAGTTACGTTATCCAATCTGTTGTTCGTACTCGAATCTCATTATGCATTGCAGACGCAGATTGCTTTTTATTTTGCGGAGACAATGTTTCGAAAAATTTTAAGCTTTTCATTGCGGTGTATAGCCGCAATGTTCCACAGACGATACATTTATAGTCTTAATTCGCTAGTTAATTGATTTATTTTCCTTTTCTATCTTTCTCTTTTATAGTGTCCATGGGTTGTTAGCAAATGTATTGAGAGGAGAAGGATAATATTCATGGTGAGAGAAAGGAATGCTAATATGACTTCGTTTTAACCTTTTCAACATTATCACATACATTAAAATTTATCTGCATCAGTACCATCGTATAATTCTAAAATTCATCTATGGCGTATATAAGTGAATTATTTTCGTAGTTCCGTAGTCAATTTAGTTTGCAATAAATCTACATAGGTATCATTTGCATATAATAACAACTTTATACCCCTATGCAGACCTTTTCGAATTAGCCTATACAGCCCGTGAACTTGTAGATTCGCTTTAATTATTTTTCTCCAGTCTTGTGTACCTTGTCATTAATGCTTATCTAACTGCAAGTAAAAGTGTTTTATTGTTTGACTTTAAAACTTGATCTACGTATAGGTAATATATTGTTGGTACGAGGGACAATCTTATTAATACATCAGCAATTTATATCGTTATACTTAGATGTGTCGTGCAATGCAGTGTTAGTGTATTCGGTGGCTGCGAGGCCCAGCCCGCCGTCATTAGCCGGCGGCCGCGGAGCGTGACTGTTTATGGTCCGTGACTGCTGCCTCACCCCTTCACCCTAAACGCGGACACGTGTAGGGATTAAAAGTGATTTCTCCCAATAAATCCGCCGTTGCTCACTCAGCGTGCACCACGATTTGTTGATGCGGCGCATTTTGCTGTGTAATTACAAAAAATGTAATACAATACCTAAGTTTTAATATTCGTAATAAACTTCATTCGTTTATAATGTAGTTAGGTAAAGAACGTGGTATCGTATAAGTCTGAAATGGGCCAAGTACCACTTTGGTTATTTCCCATGTATGTAGTATTTTAACACATGTAGTATCTACTACATATATTTGTGTTTCAATAATGCAGTTTATCCTTACTAAAAGTGTGTGTACTAAAAGTCTTTAATTTGGTTACGCAAAAACCAGTTCAGCTTCATGACACAAACGGTTAAGTAGAAAAATGTTACGTGTTTGATATATAATGGATTTAATAAATAATAATTCTCTTTTAAACCACATACACATCCCTGGCGTACGTTTAAATCGTTAAAAGCCCTGCGCGCGTCTCATAACAGTTGTTTGTTTAACAAAACTCCGTAATATCTAATTATATCGTACGTGAAAACACACTTAGGGAGCTGTGAAAATTCCGTATGTTTGACGGTCGGAAATTCGTCATTACGCCGATCTCGAGAGATGCGTTTTATGGGTAACAATACGTGCTTATAAAATTTGCATACCTTCATTCGCACTCTTCTGCGACCATTACCTTTCCATTTGGTAAATAATTTAGGAGCCCTCTAGGACGCCGGCCAGATATTAAAAGTGATGGGTCCCTGAGGTTTAATATTAGACTCCCCTCGTATTAAATTCTCTGTCACGCGAAATTCCCAAATGCATACGCCAGATATTTTTGCACATGTTCATATTCTCATTTTTGTCCTCACATTCGACACAGAATGTCACATTTGTTGTCGAAATTCCGATTTATTCTAAGAATTTCAAATTCATAATCTCCCTAGTTAAGCCATATCCGCTGAATTGAGTTCCATTACTTATGGGTATGCAATTCCTGCAACATGGCGTTCTTATGACGCTAAGGCGATGGTGCGAATTTACTACATTTTAATATTATCAAAACCGGGTTCCCAAGTTCTATTTGCACTGTAGCTGTTCATTTATACACCAAATAATTTCACAAATTTGTGATCGAGTTGACAACCTACTCGTATATATTACGTACACATTCATAGTCCGTGTTGGGTATAAGTTGAGGAAAACAGTCATATGGTGTCATATTTAATTCATATTACAATTTACCATTGTCGCGAGTCGCGCGGGGCGTTGAATAATCGAGTTCATTGTATATGCATCTAATTTGCAGAACAAAACTAATCTAAAGCTCGGGGCAATAAAAATGTCCCACTTGCCGCCGCCGCGTTAAAAATAGATGAGCGCAAGGTGTAATCTCAGCGATTCTTATTATAAAATCTCGCATCTTAAATATTTTACATTTTTCACCACTTAGCTTCACGCTGTACCACGCCGCCCGACTGAGTAATGCCGCTATTACTTCTCGTGAGGCAGTCTTGAGAAAAGCGCGTCAAATTGTGCCTCCGTTACAAACGACCTAATTTGACATATTATGTATCTGCTAACAGTTACATTTCGTGTAATATTTTTTACCTGCGAAAATTATTTTCTGTTCTAAAATATTATGTGGTGATATATTGTAAAAACCAATGTGACCCATGTTTTTATTATAATAATTATCATAGTGGTACACACATTGTTGGAGCGAGAGGCAAATGCAATAAATTTTCACAACAAAAAGCGTTCATCTAAATTAAATCTTTTTGTCGAGTGAAATAATTAAATTTATCACTCATTTGATCTTCAACGTATTAAAAAGGGTCTTAAAGTCTCTATTTAAGTTGTAATTTAATTACATCCAGGAACTTTGGTCATACGAGTATTTAAAAATAAAATGTAAATAACTTATTCTTCTCTATACGTAGTAAGAACTTTTCGATTTTTACCTGCTATTCATCTTACGTACTCGTATGTTAGAAGGTATCCCTACGATGTCGGGTAATCGGACAAACACGGTTCGACATCCCCCGTCTTGGGATAACAGGGACATTGTTTGTTCTTCGCATTTTTATAAAGCTCGGCAATAAAACGTGCGTTTTACATTTTTGGGGGCCATAAATAAAAGTACTCTTGTAAAATTGCATTTTAAGCATTTCTGAACGGCTACCTACCGTCACCTTAAAGTGTAATTCTATTGGGATGTTTTTGCCGAAGAACGATAAAGTATTCTTGCAACGTTAGGGACTTTAATATTACATGATATTGTGAATTATGAAATTTATGCTGATATGAAAGTTGGGCGTTGCAACTTTCTAACACAGTAGACATAATTGTCTATCGGATTGTTAAATTTGGTGGTCTAATACTGTGTTTTGTCGACTATAAATGTTCTATATAAGCAGACGATAAATTTAGTGAATAAATTACGATGCCTATGTCCGGCGCCTGCAGCGCGGAACACGCTCGACCGTCGACTAGATTGGGGTTCAAGTGAAATTAAATTACGAGTTGACAAAATGAGTTACGCCCTTTCTGTAGATTAACAAACAAAAACTGATGCTATGAGGGTCACGGCGATGTTAATGTTGTTAGAGGCAAATGACTCTATTCTTCGTGACGTGTCGCCGGTTCGTTCGTTCACAATGTTACAATTTAAGCCCTACATTGTTCTTGTTCATTTGGTACGCGATTTAGTTTTGAGCTTTTATCGCTGCCCATTTGAATGGCGGGCGCGACGCGGCGATAGAACACTGCTCGTCGCTTCACTGATCTCTCTATGCCCATAGTTATGTACAAGTACATCAACGAAACGACGAAAATTGGTTTTCATGCAACTGGCGATTCCATCGTTGGAAGTTAATCGTAACGGTTTAGCGGTTCCTTCAACGGCCGGATATAAACTAGTGATTAAAATAGAATAATCGAATAGTGAAAATACTAAGTGAACATTTAATTCATAACAAGGAGCAATCTTTGGCCGGTACAATCATGCGGTCTAAGCTCTTATATGAATCGCTTCACTCTAGGATTGTCATTTCTTGCATGTATTACTTAACGGCTTCTATCGGCATAAAGAGTGAAGGTAACATAATACTAAAATATCGTAATGTATGTATGTAATTATATCACTATGTATTGATAATAATTAATTTTGTGCTTAGCCTGATTTAAACAGATATAGAAATATAAACATATTAAAATATATCACACATCGAATGGTCCATTTCATCTGTCAGCTACATTTTGTTTCTATGTGCTCCCCGTCGATTTATAGCGGGTTCTACGGCAAAATGATACCACGCACTGCACGAAGTAACGTGTCGAAATAATAGCGCTAACCCATTACCCTACGAAGGGGTGCCTTGTACGCTTAATCGATCAACGCAGAACATCAAATTATTTCATCATATATGACTGGGATAAATCTGTCACCCAATTCAACAACGTTTGAGGTAAAAAGCAAAAGCAAACAAGATTTTAATTTGCACTTCATCTTAATCCCATTTTTTTATTTGTCTGTATTAAAGTAACTCTTATGTTTGTAAATTTTAGTGAGAAAGCTAGAGACATCAGTAATCAATGCCACTGTTTCCTTAAAGTAGAATGTGAGGTCTGTGATAATTTCTCAATGAGATATAAAACAATACATTACTGATTTGCGGCAATATTGACAACTGCGGTAACATTGTCGAACTTGACTAGGTGAATGGGACTGTTTGTTTTTTTTTGTTACTTTGAATAGTTTTATCCGTAAAAAGTATTGACTAGATAAAGTTTTGCGGGCCACCAGAAGACTTGTTAGATACCTATATTATAAAAATACACATGTGGAATTATTTTTAAAATAATATATTAGCGCAAAAAAATTCTTCGGGTTGAAATTGTTACAATAAAATAAAATTTTCAATCTCCGTGAGTAATACCGACCAAAAAGTTATGAAGCAAAACAGAGGGGTGTCCAAAATCTGCAAGGTTTGCGATCCAATTAATTTTAAAAATCACCATAGCGGTCGAAGCCGAATAAAGGGCTTTATTGTTATGTAAATTTGTGCAAACTTCGTAGCCAGACGTAGGCATGACTAATTGTTAATTCGGGTAATGCGCTTATGAGAGCGGCCGCCGCGTTCCTAAAGGATTACACGCCTGACCTGACCGCTGCAGTCGCCACGACGGTGACAACGTCTGCTTCCTTCAACGTCCTGTACAGATGGAAACTTATTGAATTACTTAAGCCAAGTATTCTTAAGACGTGTTAATTTGCGATTTGAACAGTTCGTTAAATAAATTCGATACATGTGTATTAGATATTTTTGCGAATTTTAGCTTGTCTTGTTTAATTACATGTAGGTAGTCGTTTCAATCTAAGGTAAAAAATAAACCGCTATTAGTGTTCGAATTATTTCAATACTAAATCTAAAATTCATATCCCTATACGTTATTGTAATATTTATTTACAAAAGTTACGAGTTTTAGATGATGTACACGATTTACTAATTCGGTGATAGGCATCTATTACTTTTATGTATTCACCAAAATTCACCAACAACATGAGCTTAAACATTATGTAGTCGTAGACAGGAAGAGAGTCAAGTAGAGAACATCACTAGTTCAAGGCCCCTCACTACAATATTGCAAGGGCTTAGTTTTTCGATGTGAGTAATTATTTAATGGAGATGAAGTCCGCAATCGGCAAGCAGAACCGTAAAATGAAACATTATACACCCCACTGCCAACACCAGATTAGTCACACGATTTCAGCTATCCAACCGCAAAATAGTATTACAAAATGGTATTTGAAGTCATGTGACAACTACAAACTTGCTTCTAAGAAGTGTTGGTTACTTTAGTAAAGGATTGAAATACTCTTTATAAAATTTTAAGTACTATTTGTTAATCATTGATAATAATTTCCAATAACGATTTTCTTATTTGATGTTTTCGATCTGTGTACTTATATAGGATTTTTTTAATTCAGATCTGAATATTAAAGCCATATACTTGTTGTTGTGTAAATTTACTTTTGGTGTAAGTAGTTTTGACCTGTTTATTGTATATGATACTTTTAATTTTCTTATCTCCATTTTCTGTGAACTCACGGATGGCTATACCGAATGTTGATGCTTCTATTACTTGATTAACAAGATTTTTTTGTAGCAAAATCTTAATAATGAAATCATTACAATGCATCGCACTTCACTCAAGTAAACGTGAATTTCGCTGTGTACGACTAATACATAATACACATCAGCTGTAAATACACTCCAACCTCATGTGGAGTAGATACAGCTTGAAATATCGCTTAACTTCCCGCGGCAGTTTATGATGCGACCCGCAATCTAATCTTCGGGCCGCTTCCGGAGACAAACTACTCGCTACTTGTTTAACAGTTCGCGACCACAATGCATCTGCGCGGCTACAATCATCGTTGCTTGTATCGTGTTACGTGTATGGTGTAACGTACCTACTTTATGGTACGCTATATAGTGCCAATATCCTATACTTCAGTGTAGATGCATACGAATCTCGTTGTTCCTTTTGATTTTATGCTCTTTATACTAACGTTTTGATAGTTCAAGAGTTGCCCCCAGAGATTTCGATAGAGTATGTTGCATTTTTAAGTGGAACAATAATATTCAGAGGGTCATATGTTGTAACCAGTTCGTCATTTAAATTACTTGACGGTATTATTAATTTAGAAATAGTCACAGGGATTGCAGTTGTGTAAATATTGAAATAAAATCAATTTGCAATTCGCTCATATGTAAATTTCTGACATAAAATTTGAAGCGAACGGCATAATATTGCTGTCAGCTGCACGAATCAAGGCGTTATTTCGTTTGCAGCAACGGCATTAGCAATTCATACGTAATAACACGTAACAATAGTAATCAGGCGTTTCGTTACGACGGAGAAATCACATTTAGTCGTCGGTGCCAAGCACAGATTTCGTCGGCAATGTATCGTGAAATTAGTTTAGTGGCACTATATAATTACGCGCCCTCACTTTTTATAGTCCCTCGGCCGGTCGGCGGCCGTGGAGGGTGCGCCCCCACCGAACTGTTATGACGAAAATGTCAACCCGGTATGCGACTTGATGAATTGACACTATTTTAAACATCTTTCTCCTGCCGATGTATTTTGAACGTTGTCAACACACTCCACCTACTTCCTCACGTAATATCCAGTTTATTATATCGGCTACTGCACGACATATTGATACATTAAGTGTGGCTCTCGAGGGTTGTAGATAAATGAAACAATACAGGTTGTAAGATACATTTCATAGTTTATTATATAAAATCTTAAAACTACTTGAATTTCGACTTACACAGTATAGTAACATGTGAAATTTACAGAGCTATTCGATTAGTACAGACATTAGTATGTATTTAGCTAAAATTATTGCGCAAGACGATCCCGACTGTGAGACGTCCTTAGATTACTCACTAAATTACTTAAGTACCGAATCTTAGATAATAGATAATTTATTACAATAAACGACGAAGCTCAGATATTTCTTACTATTATATGTACTTCGATTCATGTATATACAATATGATATGAAAGGAGTTTGAAAATATATTATATTCATAAATATTTGCTGAACTAAAATTAACTTTAAAAGCACCTATTAAGTTAATTATAAATACGATCGCATTACTTTATTTAATTAAAATACAATTGGTGAGCATTTTATTTTAGAAATAATTCTGAATCCGGATTTATATTTTACACCATTTTCTTTTCACAAAATATATTGGTAAAGAAATCAGGCATAAAACATTTTTATCATAAGATAAAATGATAAAGTAACGAGACTCGGTTATTACAATTATTTATTCAGTAATATTTACGGTAGATATGGTACACTGTAAGATTAATTCCAGGAATTTCAAATGCCACCAATTAAAAAGAATAAGAACTAGTAACTATAAATTGCGTAAGTTTAAAGTGACGAAAGTGCTATTAGATGTGAGCGGAAGTATTTTTTATGGCGTTTCTCATAATAAATCTCTAGAAAAAATATTTACTTATACAATTTTATAAAATGCAATTCGTTTGTAAATTTGTAATCAACTGCTTTATGTATAAATATAACACCACATGTGTGATCGTTAGTACAATAATATGATACAAGCTCTTACATAGTATTATAAAATTTATGATATGGAATCGCAATTTCGAATAGGTACCAGTGAGGATGACACGCGAGAAGTCGCTACGGTACTTACACATCTGACGCTCGACGTAAGATTGAAGTATTGTACAAAAATATGCAGAAATATTTTCTAAAACACTGTCTACATTAGTACATTAATATCATCTCAATTTAATTATATGGGTAAATATAAATTTAGTAATTATGCACGCGAAGATAGACGGAGTCCCTAAAAAGCCTGATATAGATTACGATCACAAAAAATGTATAGTTTTAGTATTATCACGATATATTTCTTGAAAAAATAACGTCATTAATTTGTTCTATTTAGGAATCAGAGGCAAATGTTTTACAGTTTATTTTCAATCTGTAACGAAAGGATATTCGTCCGAAGGTTTAGCTTGTATAGCGCCGCGAATGTCAGCATTTTTTTTTTCATTTTAGGGATGTTGTTTCCGTTAAGGCTCTAAAGAAACGTGTTGTTAATTCATTTTTGCTGTAAAGTTACTAGTTACTCCGTTTCCATGTCAAAAGCGTTATACTCGTAAATAAGTAGATAATGCAACCCGTTATAGATTTTATTTTATGTGTCTAAGACAATACGGATGGAGAAGAAAGATATCTGTACACGTCTAGTGATTGTACGACGTTCGACAGTGATTGTTAATCAGTGAAGTGATATGGTTCCCCATATACATAATTTTCTATTTATTATTAAATGGCAGTGATAATTATTACTTAATCTGTAACTAATTGGGTTTAATAAGATTTCTATCAGTAACAAATAACTCACGTTTCCTTATCAGAAATGTACATCAATCCATAAGGTTAAACTAGTATTCTACTTCACAAGACCACAATATTAACATGCAAAATATATAAAATTGTATTTCTGTCAGTGATATCGAGCCACGCTAATGTGACCCGAACGACGCACGCACTACAAACGCGGCGACGAATTTGTTTCGAAATCGTTTTTTGTACGACCAGGGCGGTGCTCTACCGTACAATGTTACCGTGCACTGGTCTATTGCAACTATGCATGGGGCTTGCCTAGACGGTTCATGTTGCTCTTCACTAAATCTATCGAATGCTCGGACGTGGAAACAGTCCGCGGGGTGTTCACTACTGGAGGTATAGAGAATTCGGCTTTAATCTAAACAATTTATCTCAAAATTTATAAGTTATTACTAAATTATATTTCCTAAATTTTCTTATATATCACAGGCTTAATAATATTCATTATGATAAGGGACGTGCATACCATACGTACACTTACATTAGTAGGTAGAACGAAATTAGGTAACTATTTACACAAATAGGGGAAAAATAATGAGGCAAACCCTCCCACAACCCTCGGAGATTTGAAATGACGGGCGCGGCGGCGCCCCCGTACGTATCTTATTCACTCATTACGGCACCGCGAAAACGCATTTAATCTCGATCCTATGTTAGATTATTACTCGAATTTTTAAATAATGATATTAAATATCTCAAATCTTTAATTGTCCAAAACTAAACAACACCTAAATTAATTTAAAAAAGCCTTAACTACAGTTGGATTGAAATATCGTTATTTAATAATTCAAGAAATCTTAATAGAATGATAAACATCACAAGGATCAAGATTTAACAATTCATTTCAGAATTTCTAGCAATAAAGACGGACTACCTCGTTACACTACAAATAAAATGACACGCGGTAAACAGATAAAATTTGAAATTTCCAAACATGCTCGCTCGTCGTCTCGACCACGTACACGCGTAGCAGATTAAACAAATTGAAATCCAAGATACATATACATATACATACATATGTAATGTGTCACCGAAATTAATCACAATTCTAACAATTTCACTACTCTCTTAGCCAATGAATAAAGCGTACTTGCAAGAGAAAATTTAAACCTTTACTTTCCATTAGCAACAACGCAACGCACAACGCCAGTATCGCCTCTTTACACATCGAGTCCACAAAATGTCCGACTGTCCGATCGCCTTCTCATGTTCTCAGGATTTGTAACGATGCACCGCATTATTGTTCACTGTATTTTATATAATTAAGTAACACTTTTTATTATAATTGAGCTTCACGGATTTTTCATATAGTTTCGCCGGTTTTAGGACAATATGTTGAAGTAGCTGAGGCCTTCCGACACGTAAGGCACGGGAATGACCCCGGCGTAGTAGCTGACGGACTGGAACATGAGATAGGCGATGTTCAGGAGCTATCACACTATCTCGTTCGGATGCGAGTTCTGATTTGAGTCATTCTGCCGCGCGCATTGCTAAAACAAAACATCAATACTGTCATCAAACACATTAACGAAATCAATAATGTATACATTAATCAAAATTGAAGTGTCTGTCTGTGATTTAAAAAACGATGTTTCAAGAGTGCTTATAATTATGTACAGAAAACAAATTATTAACATGATACAAAGATATAAACAACCTTTTATTTAAATCATTATCTGTCTGTCTGTCTCTATATTTGTCCAGGGTAATCTTTGGTCCGAGGTGACCGGTTGTAATGGGAATTGTATGAACTTTACCACACAGAATGTTTGTACTGTAAGCTTTATTAATGCACAGTATATTTTTATTACAACTTTCCCACGGTACCGGAATACCTACACGGGATAGTTAATAGAACTCTTTATTTTTTTTCTTAACTGTACTCAGATGTAAACTATTTATACAAATATTCCACGAGACGAGAAATCCTTGTATTTTATTCCTATTTATACATAGGTATTCCGTTTCCAAGAAATATTTTCTTTCATCGTTAGAATAAAAATTATTTAACTCCTCGAATTTGAAGTTAGTTCTTACCTCTTGTTTCCGTTCCCAGGTCTTCATGGCTGTTTTGTATTTTTCAAATTCGTGGCACCAGTTCGAGTATATTTTTTGGTATTCATTGCTTTTCTCGGGAGGTGAACATCTGAAAGCGATATGATGGGTCTCTATATTTCAGCGTAGACTAATGTTAAAAAAAATACCTACTAATACTACTAATATAAAATGTTAGTAGGCATGTAAAACAATTGTTCAATGTAATATACCTGTGTGTATCTACAGTAATGTTGTAGGAGCAAAGCAAAGAGCCTCCGAGCCAGCAGTCGTAGCGGCCCGCATCGCCTTCATTTACAGATATTATGAGCAAACCGTGTTCAGACGTTTCTATGTATTTTTCTGGTTTGCTGCAACAAAAACAGTATAAATATGAATTTTCAATCTTGTTTGAGCGTAAGTCAACTTTGTTGTTCCACCCTTTTTATTGGTCCACTGTTGGACTGGGTCTCCTCTCATAGTGAGAGGGATTTAGGCCATAGTCTACCACGCTGGCCAAATGCGGATTGGTAGACTTCACATACCTCAGAAAATATTATGAACTTTATATCTCTAAGGCGTGCAGGTTTCCTCACGATGTTTTCCTTCACCGTTATAGCAAGTGATATTTAAATTTTAGTTATAAAATGCACGTAACAAATCAGAGGTGCGTGCCAGGATCGAACCCAGATCTCCCGAGTGGGAGGAGGCTGAATTTCAAACCACTAGGCTATCACTGCATAAGTCAACTTTTAATAGTTTTAATATGTCTTATAAATAGAGGTAAGTTATACATAGTTAAACATGTTATAAATAATACAACATTTTTGCATGGTGACATATACATAGATTTGTACAGTTAATTTATAGTGTACGAAGAAAAGAACAGTACCGCATATACGTGGTTTATGTTATTACCTCTGGAAATCAACTTATTTCACTTTAATCGAGTATATATTTTACTCGGTATAAAAATTTTTTTCACGTAGTATAAATATTTTAATGTTTGACCCCTCATTAAAGGAAAAAGTATAACCGGCCGCTCACCGGATCTCGATAGCCCATTATTTTAGAAAAATAATTACAGTATTACGAGTAAACAAACCCTTCCACTTGAACGCAAAGGATGGTTGAATGAAACAAACCTCAATTGCGAGTTCCCCTTGCATTTTAATTATCCTGGCGGAAGTGCGATAACGGTGGATTTGGAAACACTTTAATTAATATTGTTACACGCGTGTTCAATTTCACCGTTTTCGGAACCATTATTTCTTTTCAGTTCGTATTCAATTTCACTACAACGTTCATTGTCAGTGATCAAATGAATTCGTTTCCGCTTTCGAGACGCAAGTCTGCGTCGAAACTTTTGATGGAACAGTTTTAAAAACTACTTTAGAAGCTCATTAATAAAGCTTTCGTTTTTTTTTGTTTGCGAGGCAGCGAATATTCGAACTCGCAGCTAATTAATGCGCAGTCTTGACAAAACAAAGTCGTTTAGTACGAGTGCCATTAATATTTTTTAAGTCTTTTAACTCATTTCATCTGTCAAAAAGCTTGCAGACTGGCGCAGCGGTATTTATACAGTGCATATTTTTTGTGTTCTTTTCGTTTAGATTCTAAACTAATGGGTATGGTTATTATGAAACTCTTATATACATCTAAAAAGAAAAGAGTACTTATGTGCCTCCGTGTTGGTGCGTTCATTTACTTGTATATTTGGTATTCCTTTCCTTAAAATATGTTATTTGCTAAGTTGCCAGCTGGAGTAGTCGTAGTAGATTTCAGTACAGTAAATTAGGTTTATTCCTAAGCCATACACGAGTGTATCAATATGCTATGCACCAACTGTTGAAATTATTGCTTTAAAATTGTTCTACAAATTGAGATAAAGTAAGAAAACAACTGAAACATATTTCAGTGGCTAAAATAAAGATTAAATAAGGATCGATGGGAAATCAGTACTTACTTAAATGTAATGGGATGTCGCCCCTTGTCCCTGGAGTAATGGTACCACGTAACCGCGCGAGGCTGCAGCACTTCGGGCATTTTGACGAAGGAGCCCAGGTGCAGGCTCTGGCCCCACGTGGCCGAGACGCTCTTGCGGCCGATGGACGAGTCGCAGATGTCCGCCGTCTCGTTCGCCACGTCTTGAATCAACCTGGACATCATAAGATTGCTATAAATAATTAATTGAAATCGAAAAGACAAAATTAAAAATAAATATTTTAAAAAATACAATAAAAACTTATAATCACGTTATACATAAGTAAAGTGAAATCGGAGATTCTTTAACATTTGACAAATATTTCTATTTATTTTACGGATGGTTTGAGTACTCCATCGATACATAAAAAAATATTATCTATCATGCATTGTGAACAAATACATAAATTGATTAGTAGGTTATTGAGGGTACGATTTTATATATCTTTATCATACTTATCTCTGTGTTCCTTACTGAATTTTAACTTTTAATGCGATGTAATACAACCAAGAACCACACTCATAACATTGTTTGGCTGTGTGCTAGACATTATATAAGTGAATAATACAATTTGATAAGTTAGCACTCCGACTGCACTAAAGCCTAGTATATATTGTATATTCTCATTGTAGGTACTAGATAATATATTTTGTAGCTATATGTGAGTGGTTCATTGTTCATGCTACACACATTGCTATTTAGTAAACAGATCCTATAAATTGTGTCTCTTGTTACCAATTAGAAACACTGAGTTAAATTTAATGTTCTTGTACAATATTACTTCAGTACTCTTATATTAAATAATAGTAGTGAACATTACACGCATTTGTAAACTCCCGCTATATGAACGTACTATGTTATTTGTATAATTACCAAACAACTATATATTTTTAAACTTTTACAATTTCATTTCAGTTTCAATATTAAGGCAATTTAGTGGCTTAAAGTACCTCAGGCCTCAGGCCTACATATGAGTTTAGGGTGAAATACGTTACAATGGTCCACAAGTTCCAACGAAAACGAATATAATCGATAACAATTAGTAATTACTAGTAGATAAGAAAAAAAACATCCGTAAAAAAATCTTTGTTTAAATAATATTTATGATTGTTTTATTCATTTCATTAAATAATTTAGTCGTAGTATGTCAGATCTGGAGTACAACAGCTACGCTTTCTCACATCACACTCCCGTCCGCTCGGGCAACGTAGCGATACGCCTACTCGACCTACGACACGACTAGCTACGACAAATAAATAACTTCTCTAATATGACTTGTTATAGCTATATGGGTCCTATATGTTAATCAGAACCTGCAAATATTGCTCGTGTCTTACCATCGTGAAGGTTGATTCGTTTTTGTAAAGTTTTTTTCGTATTATGCCCGTTTCGAAGATCTGTTCATACATTAGTTTGCTGCGTAGCACATAAACATTTAGCATTGTACACGTCTCTATTGTAGCTGTTCGTGCGACTATGCTGTCTTTATTGATTACATCCTCATATTGAGAGATAGGATTTAGTTACTGCAGCGATATATTGTTATTATCACCTTGGGTGTGAACTGGATAACAAATTTTAGTAGTCTCGTATAACTTGATGATTTACTCTTACAAGTTCGCAGACAACTCTGTTCTGTGCTTCAGTGGTTGTGTAGTTTTATTTTAATTTTTTATTATTTTTATGTTATTGACTGTCACCTTTGGCCGGAACTGCACTATAAAATGGGCCACACAGAAAATCAGTGACCGCGGTAAAGCAGAGTGTGGACCCAATCGCCGAGTAACACGGCAGACTGTTATTTTTAAGTAGGTATTCTGTTTTTCTTTTGTTGTGTTTACTTGGTTGTGCTGTGTTATTTTGTGATTAAAGTTCTTTTCTTTCTTTCTGTAGTGTATACTGACCCAGGTGTGTATTCCCTGCAGACGGCCGTTGTGCGGTCCCAGCCGCAATACGGGTCCCTGGCGCAGCGCACGCATGCGTCGTACCGGCGCGCGCACAACGCTAGCCTCAGCTGGAGTACGCGCCGGTCAGACGCAGCGTACAGTGAACCGTGCACGCGGGATAATGCCATCGCCTGTTACACGTTTTTAATATAATCTTATTATTATTATTTGATTTCCAACAATCCGCATTCGAGCAGCTTCTGGTCTTTTAGCCACTCGTAATTTCGAGCTCTGTAGCATTGGAGTATTACAAAAGGTTGTAATCACCATACCATACCATTCAATCACCATACCATTTTATCATTAAATAAAAACGATGAATACAATTTTACACAAATTAAACTGATTGTCCATGAGTTTAACTGTTGAGGATTCGAACCCGATCGTGTCGAAAAATATGTATAATTTATTTACATATGCAATAACGATGTTAAGTTCAAGTCTAATAAAAATTAATACTAATACCGAATTCTCTCAAAGGCGTAAAGAAAATGACGGCGTTATTCTATTTAAAGAACTGTGATAAACTTAACGGGCATTTTGTATTTTCAGCGCATACCTGAATAGGTTCGCCCGGAGTGACGTCGAAAATGTCAAGTAAAGCGGACTGGCTGTCGCCGTTTCGCGTCCATTGCACGATTTTATGAATTTTTCCCTCATCTGAAACAATAGGAAAACATGTCACTTGGAGTGTTTTGCTTGGCTATTGTAATTAAAATAAATAACTTGGTATTTTTTAAAACATTTTACGTCACTAAAATTGATGGGAAAAAGATAATTATAATTTTTTAATTGACAATTTAATTTTATACATAACACACTTCCAAAATAGATGGAAAATAAAAGTGGGATGTAGAATTAGGAACACAATAATTAGTTTCGAGCTCAGTAAACTGTATTTGTTTCCGCCAGTAATACAATTAATATAATAATACAGAAGCTTGAATATTTTACGCTTATAATCATATGTCTTGGGACAGTACGGACCGGGTTTTGCTTACATAATAAATACAGGAGCTTGTATTCTAGCTTGCTATTCGTATGTCCGTTGCGTAGGTAGGTACCTACTGTATGTATGTATGTACATTGTCTCTTTCTTCTGTAATTACACATGGAGATTATGTATATATTGTGTGAATTGAAAAATAAGCACCTACACTTTCATAGACACAATAGATACAAATTATTATAAAAAAGTAAGAAATAAAAAAAACAAGCTTTGAAATATTATACCTTAATATTATAAGAATAAAAAAAATCCTGGATCATTTCATGTCAGGAAAAATGTTTTACAGAAACTTTCAGTTAGCAGTATATCTAATTTGTGCCAGCTATAAAACTTTCCGTCTTAGCCGTAATTGGGTTTTCGGTAATTTTGATTGTGCCGGCACACGAGAATATACAATGGTTCGTTACATTTAGGGATCAATTAGTGAGTTTTGAGACAGGCGGCGTTTGTTGTACGTGTTAGTCTTTCTCTGTTGGTTCGTTTACCGATAGGTACGAATAGGTAGAAAACTCAACTGTGATTCAATTAACGTTTCATTCTTGGAAATTTGTCTTAGACGATATTTGTACTATAATAACTATACCGTTTGATTTTTAATGAAAAAAACAAATAGATAATTTGTATTAAAGAAACGTTTCAGTTCAATCTGGATAAAGACGGTTTAAAATTCGCACAATGGATGGTAATAAATTGACCTCCCTCAATTTGTAGTGTTTCTTAATGAAGACGTGTGAGCTATGAAAGCACAGACCGACAGATTTGTGTAAGCTTTACCAACGAACGAATAGATAGATGTTCGCCTTGAAAGAATCGAATCATTGTTTCGAAAAACTCCTGAAGAAAAATAGAGGGAGCTTTCACAGAATTTTTGTAAATACAATTGTTAGAAACACAATCGGATCTGGCACGTGATCACGGCTGTGGACGCGGGGAACGTTATTCGTGGTTCCGTTGTACATAAGGTCACATTTCGAACGTACGAGTAGAGGCGGCTTCCTTATAAAGCGGGCGATTCACGATCAAATTAATATTCGGACCACGAATCTTAATAGCTAATTGGATTAGAGGCATGTACCGAAATTACCTAACTGGGTTACGTACAATGGTATAGGCGGACGTGTCGCAGTTGTGCCTTGCTCAGACGGAATAGCAGTAACGCCCCGTATTGTTACGCTATTCGTTAAGTTATTGTTGCTGCGCTATAAATCGATAATCATATTATGTTGGTATGTAATGAATGATAATATGCTGATTGTACGCCTCAGCATGTGTGCGCCGCGTTTAATGGGGGAGATGTGTTATTATGGAGTCGATCTATAATGCAAGACTACGATAGGTAGTAGACAAACATTAGACTCTGAGCTCGGATTTGATCCCGCATCTAGTCCTACAAGGTTCTAGTTTAGGGCGGTAAGGATATACTTTATTCACAAATATATAATATTACATATGAAAAGAGTGACGAATGCAGATGCAGGAGAAGAACGACAGATGTAACGATGGAGATATTTGGCAATTGGTGCTTGCTGCTTGCACCACCTGGGGTGATGGTATAATAATGGTAATAGATATCATGACCATTATATAATGTTATAACGAGACCGCCACCTGTGAATACTAGTACATTTACTAATGAACTTTCAATTATTTCAATAAAACATCGAGATCAATAGTTTAATTGTCCATTACATTACAGATATTGTATTTCTCACGTCACTTCTGAAATACGTACATATTTAACATATTAACAGGTTGTTTTAACAATGCGTAACATGATAACTTCTTGGAAATATAAACCGTCTAAAGGGTTTTTAAATAGTCGATTTAAAGACATTCATGTTTATATTTATAAAACTTTACAGATCTATTTAATGTATGAAACTTTGTCAACTACTCAATAAGAGTATGACACGGCCTTAGCATTTAGTTGTCGAATACTACTAAAGTGGAGGATAAATACGAGGCAGTGTTGGTTTGACATCGTCACCCATTAGTTCACCGAACGAGGAACGTTGTGATTGACGCAAACAAGCGCCGGTAATTATGTTCTTTGAATATCGTACGAAGTAACTAATTTCCCATTCAACACATGCGAGGTTGCTTCCACTTACATCATGGCCTCGAGGTGATAGAATTCCAATTAGAACACTGAGCGATGATTACTCGGAGCTAATCACCGGAACGGTGGAGCTTAAGTTTTGCATTAGGATGTAATGTAATTTATGAAGCCGCGGGCGAACATTTGGTGCCTGTAGCTAAGTGCTCGACGGAATTCGAAATTACATTTAAGTTGATTCTGGACTTTTCGGAAACGTTCAGCTATGTGTACGATATATTCAGTGGAAATACCCACAATTTTTGTCTGTTGTAATTAAAATATAAATACAAATTTGTATTATAACATTAATTTTATTACTTACTTATTATTACGATTTTTCATGTGCAGTTAGTCATACCGTTGTGTCCTGAGTTCCAAAAAATTTAATACATTTACGCCTTTAGTGAAAAGTATTTGATGTCTATAATAACAATATTATGTTTAAACTGTTCTCAATTAATCGATTCTATTCATAAATGGTAATTAAGCACAAATAACTTTTAACAATAATACATAGGTACTTTATAAATAGTAGGGAGCCCATGGTAGTTGATATGCTTTTGATAAACTTGTGGCCCAATTTGAAGCTTAAATAGTTTCGAAGAAATTGCGGCACATGTACATTGTACATATAAACATATACGTATAAACATAGACTACGGACCCTAAACTAGGGCAGTTTCGAATCATTGGCCTACTTAAATACGTTTGCATAAACAAATCGCTTTTCAGGCGGTTTACATTGGCCCGTGTGAACACACACAATTTAATTATAGGTGCGATAGTTTCAGCGTCAGTTGGAATATATTTGTATATATCAGTTCTTCGTGGAATGCTTAACACTTATAATGGTATGAGTTTCAGAATTTGGTGTTAATAAATATTTAAATAGCCATTGTACTGCGTATGTTTGCCTCATGTAAATTCTATCTGTTTAGGCTCAACAGCGACAAGTAACGGGTTCAATGGCCGACAGATACGAGCCTCTCCACATACATATACCTTCTGCATAACAATTAAAAGGATAATTTATGTCAAAATAAAATACTTATTAATGCATAATGAAAAACTAAACCTCAAAATAATTGTTATAGGCAAGATATTTTTGAAATTAATCAGCGCAATTTGCGCAAAGGCAATTTTAGAATATTAGGCCTGGTTATTTATGGTAACTTCTAATATTAATAAGGTAAGCTCACATTACAGTTGCGCTATAGATGGCGCGATAAGAATACGACCTTTAACCACAAGTTGACCAGTTTTTCCTTATTTTGGCGGATATTCAATCATAGTTAATGATCAAGCGATTTTATATAACTTAAGTCGCTTTATATAACACTATAGGTATATTGTAATGACAAATCAGTGGTTTATTGCCAATATTAAATTAGTTACATAATTTTTCAAACGTACCTACTAATATGACAATGAATATTACATAGCAAAATATTTCTTTATGTTATGTCACGGTTAAAAAAACTCGACGCATATTATAAGCAGCTATGACACCCAAAATTACGTTTGTGATGTTCCTGTCAGGTAATGTAAAGCCGATGCGATAATAGCAAGAACAACGAAAAGCGTTCAGTGAATATGTGCGACGTATGTATGTACATATATGCTTATTTGTGAAAGACGTAAATAGCCCGCTCCGATCTGGTAGGCTACGCTGGTACGCGTGTTGAGTTATAGGACAACACAACGCGATGTCAGCTGCAAATTATGCCAACCGTCACTTATTGGTTACGATTTTTACAGAAAATGTTAAAACATAATTGAGAAAAATGATTTTCTCTCAAACGTTATGGAAGAATTGTATACGGAGAGGAGGGAAGGGGTTTCAATAATTCATTTAATTTTTGTTATTCCGAAGTTCCTCTCATCCGTTAATTATTTTATCATTATCAGGGATTGTAGTCAATATTGATGAATCGCTTAGGTCATATAAGTAACATTAATTATTTAAACTAATCAATACTCAATTCACGCTAAGCTAATGAGGTTAAGCCGATCAAGGCTCATAATAAGGTGTAATAGGTAATGAGGTATGATACGCCATACGAGTATGTAATCGATACGCCGCCAATTTCATGGGAATATTGTGTAATTTACATGCAGTGGGTCAAGTAGTGATGAGTATTCGAGTATGTAGTTGAGTACGATATACATAGTACGGATATGACTTAATACACTTCAACTGCAATGTATTTACATTTTCTCTATATCTTTCTAATGGTAATATCGATGTAGTCAGCGATGATTAAGTATAGAGTCCTATAATACATTTTTATTAGTTTGTAAATCAAATGTTTATAAAATACTAGTTGACCTGACCACGCATTGCCGTGGTGATAAATATATTAAATCATATAAGTGAGATAAAAAAGTCCTATCTTATAAGTTGGACCAAACAATAGATATCTACAAAATGTAATTGAAATCGGTTCAATGGTTTAGGGGATTAGCGAAAACGACCATCGTGACATGGGATTTTTAAAAATATATATGAGAGATTAAATATATAGGTACAAATATATATAAAAATATCTGTAAAATAAGAAACATTAATTAAATTTAAGGATCCAATACATAAGAACGTAATCTGCTCAATGCTAAGCTTATAAATATCCTTACTTATAGACATTAATTCCGATCACGGTCGGGCCTAGTAAAATAATTAAACAATCCCACATTGGTTTTGATCGGACGGGTCGGCTCCCAGCGGGCCATCCTGAGCAGTAACGAATTACGTACATAAGGATAATACCAGGGAAACGTCCGACCAAACTCTTATAGGGATGTGTCAAAGAAGTGACCGCAAATCACTAAACACGCGAAAACGGAAACCTATGGGTTCTGTTCAACCCTTATTCCGCTCACGTACGACATACCTTCTAATTGTACGAGGCTTTCACTCCTGATTTTTGTACCGCCACCCTTTATATGTGCTGTTAAATGTTCGAGAATTTCTAGCTCCTTTTGGATCGCCGAGGTGGACAACATTGCTTAAATAGAGAGAGTATTAATATAAGTAAGTACTGCTAGTGCATATTATTTAGAAGTATACAAATGAAGAATGTAAAATTAGTGGTCGCAAAAAGACCAGTAAAAGAATGGTACTCGTAGATGAAGTTAATGTACAATTCAACAATATTATCTTAATATATTTGTTCTAAACAGATAGACGTTGGACGAATGGACAATGGCCTGTGCTATCAATCAGCGTAAGAGCCACGAAAGACAGAATAAATATTTTATATGTATTTATCTTTTCATATTTTCCCACTCAATGATCATAGAATCTGTCAATGGTGGTTACAAAAGAAATAATCCAATAAGGATTTCGCTTCGACAGGCCTAAGTGAAAACTTTTTTGCGATCCCCCAAACAATATAAGTTTTATTCCTCCAAGTGGTATAAATTCCCAAACACAAAGTAGCTCTAACATCTTTATTGCTTTTCATAAAAAAAGTCCTCGTTTAACGTATAGATTTAGCAGCAACGAATTGGATGGGTTTTCCTTGAGAGTTCGCCGCTCAAATCGCGTTTTTCACCTCACGGCTTTTGCACCTTTACTGGCGGGGCGTCCAGGTATATACATATTTCTTATAGAACATACGTGTAGTAATGTATGCTCGTAAAACTTTGAACGAGAAAATAGAAGCTTTTTTTTAATCTGCATATGAATATTTTTGTTTCGAATTTCTAAGTAAATGTCATTTTAGTTTGATGACGATGTGCGTGTTAAATTGTGTAGTGTTAATTTTAATATTAAAATAGACATTGTGTTACTTATTATAAGATACATATAATATATTACACTTAATGAGAGTCCTACATACCTATTTTAACCATCGTTCATCGACTTTATTAACAACACACTTTATAAATAATATCGAGTTTGAAATATTCATTTCAATATTTCATTCATATTATCGAAAAAGTCTTAAACTCATCCATCATCATATTCTGCGAAATTATTGGGAAAGTATATCACACGGCAAATATGCTGCGTCGCTCAATCAGAGCAAATAAATTCCGCTATTGACAATAATATGAACAAATTCGGCGCGGACTTTTATCGCGAATAGCAATATGTATTTTATAGGTTCCGTAAATCGAAGAACGTGGCTTTTTAACGTTTGCCTACGAGTTCTCCGACGACTTTTATGAGGTTTGTCGTTACAAATTTTATGCCACCTATTAGAGTATCGGCCCGGGCTGTTTGGTACTTTGACCCATTTCATACAATATTCTTAAGCATTAATTACACGAGACATTTCATTTATAGTGAGTAATAAGCAAGTTGTAGAGTTTCAATAAAACTTATTGACACGATAGAGATGTACTAACGTTGTTGTGAGGTCTGCGCTTTTAGGGGCATGACCTTAAATGGGTCAGTCAACAAGCTTAAATGATCTAGTAACTTCTACGCTATATTTAAATCGTTCATGTTAAGGAAATAGGCATTATTATGAAAATTCCCTGATTAACAAATTTATTATATATTAATATGCATATTTATTGCCTTCGTAAAATTAACTGCTAATTTTAGTCTGATATTAAGTACAAAACTTTTTTCTGAGAATAAAATATTATTGCCTCGACTACGAAAAACCTTCAACGTGTCGAGGTTAGAAAATGGCGTTTGAAACGTTATGTAGGTGTATCTGGTTGTTATTTCGTATTTTGTATTAAGCGAGCGGTTATTCCGAACACGTTTCAAAGGTGTATTTTTAAAGAAGGCTTTCACGGTGGCCAACATTAAGGATGCCTCGACCGCGCGCCCTGAAACTTTCTCGCCCGTTCACCTTTTGATATTCAATATACTGTGGGACCTAAGCAATCCTTTGATGAGATGTTTTATGCAAAAAACGTTGGGGCGCGAATAAGCGTTCAAAAGTGAACACATTAGTATTCTCAATCCCGCCCGGGACCACGACCTCTCTCCAGTTTTGGGGGAATAAAAAATCAATGTTTATTCTCAGTGGACGCATTTTGAATGCTAATTATAGCTAAGGTACAGCTAATTGCTTTACGTTCGCGTAAAGTGATCGTTTTGTACGCAGTTTGCTCGGAAAAATACAAATCTGCACTTGATCTAAATAATCTGTTAGATTAGGTATAATCTGAGTCCTGTAATGTTAAATTTTCCAATATTGTACATTTTTTGTTCGTGTAACAATACCCGAGCCACATGAAGATAAAATCTCACATACAAAATCAGGTATGAATATAAAACAGAGCGCGGAACGGCGTGAGGTAAGTAAGGGAAGGTACTAGCGAACTATAAATTACATTGAAAATTCCATTCCAGTGCACCGTAACGCAAGCGAGCAATAAATATTGTTCATTTTCGTCCTATGGGCAATGCGAGTCGATGAAGCCCGAGGCAACTGCAGAGCCTTCGGGAGCGAGCGTAACTCCATCGCAAGGATACATGCTCCAATAAACTGCTTTTGCTGTTCGACGGACGTTATTTCAACCACCTTCACATATCATTTTGCACAGGCCGCATTTCATGTTTATGGCAAAACTTGGACTTCATGCACTTAGGCAAATGGCTTTCCGATACTTACATAGATATTGCAACGTATCGTTACGGTAAGTATCTTATGAATTATTGCTACAATTCCGCGTACATGAGCGTAGATGTATGCTTAAAATATTTTTAAATGTAATGCCTAATAGAACGAAATTATTATCGAATATGGGTTATACGTACGTAAATAAGCGACGTAAAACGTAAAACATAACTTACAAACATGTAGACTAGCATTTATTACACTGCCAGATGTAATAATGGTATCAGTCTAACTGTACTAGATATATTCCAATAGCGAATTGATCATTAAGCCGACTGTGAATTTTAAATCGTTTTTAATAGTACGACGGTGGACATACTCGTATGACGTCAAAGGCAACCCACCCTCTCTACAATTTGATTTCCCGCTACCTCCTCCCTCTCTACCAGTTTGAGTATAATTGATCTAGAATCGCAACATACAAAATACCGCTTTACCGATATAGGCATATGTTTGATTATAAACATTCAGCAATTCGCGTCTTTTGTATTTTACAACAAACACGTTGTAATTAAGTTTCGAGTTTGTTGTAAACACGCTAAACTGTACTCGTGTCGTACGTTAACATTAATATTGTGTTCGTCTGTTTACAAAGGCGCCCTTGATACTAAAGAGTCTCGGTGTTGACGTCTAACTCGACGAATTTAATTAACTTCGTTAACTTCTAAATACTCTTAACGTCTTTGATACCTCGGTTCCCTTTCATTGACAAACACGGGGTCTGGTGTGTACATGACAGTACTGTCGAACTTTTATCAGAGTTCAGGGCGTGCAAAAGTTGTCTGGCAACAGTGATTTAGGCGTGATAAAACAAATGGAATGAGGCGAGACAGGGCCCCGCATTGCGGGAACATCATACGCTCATTTCTCATTGTCTGCCAGCACCTCGAGCGCCGCTACAACTTTCCGCCGGTGCCGGTGCAGTTTAACGCATATTATAACGCGGTAAGCACTCGAAATGGGCTAAGCGGGGAAGCAATATTGCGGCAGCAGACGCCGCGGTACGAGCGAACTCTTTATTGAAAGAGTAAACTGTCCTTTTTCACGGGACGCCTCGAGCTCTTTGTGATGCCGGAATTTTGCGCAACTTATTTTGCGCTCGAGTGTAAATAATAGTGAACTAAGAGCGCTACGGATTTTCGGGCAGTTCCTTGTTTCCCTCTTTGCCACGGCATGTATACACGCGGCCATTTATTGTACACTAGTGACACAACGCGGAAGTAACTGTTGCATTTCAACAATTTATCGTTTTGTATTTTGTCAATACAAATTCTTAATCTTTGAACTCCACTTCTTTGTTTGTGTATTAAAGTTCCGACTGAAGGCTTTGTGCTGTTATTGAACACATAAACAAAGTTACATTATTCAGATTATGTTAGAGTAATTATAACAGTACGTGTCTAAAGCGCGGGAGAGAACGTCAAAGGTAACGCTTAAACAATTTAATATTCCACACACAAGCATTTCAAACGCTAACTCAAACGTAGCTCACCTTTCGTAAAAGTTGTTCCGTAAACGAACTCCCCCTTCGTTAGATATCTACGTGAGTTTAATCCATTCCGCAGTCTCACAGCCGGGTGGTTTCGTTGAGAACGATTTTCGAGGAAAATTGGTGAAAATTGCAACAACATAGACGAAAATTACCACTCGGAGGCGTTGTTTAGCGGCGGTTCGAATTTATGCAGGCACGGAAAATGTGACTTCGGGCCTCTGTGGTCTACGGTAACCTGCAAGCGAGCTACGAGCACATGCGCCAAGCCGCTGCGGAAACCTGAATACACCTACACTATCGAATACGTGTAACAATGCGCACAGTTGTTTAAAAAAGAACGTTGCCAACGAGAGAGTGTTTTTAGCAGTAAACAAATCCTATGAATGTTTTCGCCTACGACCGGCAGTTGCGACTTCGAATTCGTCGGGAGGTTTTTTAGTACTATTTGTGGAATACACCTGAAATGTGAGTTTTACATTTTTAAAAGCACAGAATGAAACGAGTGTTTGTTAATTTAAATAATCTTATTTTGTATGTCTCTTCGTACGATGCAATTAATACCGTAGCATGTGTTGCTTTTGTTACTTACGAAGAAACATTAGTGTGTTTTTGAAAAAATCGAGAAACGACGCTGCTTTGTTATTGCGAGAAAACGAAAATTTCACTACGATAGACGCCATGTACGAGTATGGGGCTTAAAAGCTTTAGTGCGGGCTTTTAAAAGTTAATAAATTGAGAGATGACAAAAAGTGTTAAAGAGTATAGGTGCTCCACACGTTATTTGGATACAAACAATGAACGTGTAATCGGTTTTTCGTGTTTGGAACCAAATCCCCTGTTCCGTGTGTGAATGTAATATAAGGGGTGGGCAGGAATGGCGCGGATGAGATTTCAAACGTTGAAACGTCACGGTGCGACGAGTTATGGGCTTTTGTGCCACTTTCACTCGCCGCCAATTTTTCCCATTGTGCAGGCATTTTTTAATTCGACCGCTTAAATTAATATTTTTATCTTTTCTCCATTATTCTCGGATCCTGGTTGAATTTAGGGACTCGTTGATTATAACCCGAACAAATTTTCCACAAATGATATGTGTCATTTAGTTCGATGTGTTATATTTATTTCAGAGAATCTCATGTACTACTTATATAATTTAAACATTACATTTTGTATAAATCATAGCACTTGTACGTTACCATCTATTTTACAGTAAGTTATTAGTGATCTTCGTCAAGAGTGAATTGAGTCAATAATTTTAGACTCGTTGTCTTGTTAGACAGATGCTCGCGAGGCTATTACGAGCACCAGGTAGTAAAATTTCAGCTATTTAATACTCCAAATTAGTTTTCCAGTCGGGCGTCGAGTAAATTGCTCCCTGATGTATTACGTTTATGTTATAAGGACTTGAAAATGCTGTATTACTTAAGATATATTTGTGCAATTCCTATTCAAATTTCGCTCGTCACGTTCTCGCTAGGCTAAAATTGAATCAGACTATTTTATCTTTTGAGAAAGATATTTAAGTTAAACTTAAATTATCTGAATTTATTAAAAACCTGATTAAGTATTATTTCAATTTTCACCAGCGGTTTTAGCTCAAGGTGACTGAGTAATATGAAAAAAATATGAACATAGAAGACATTAGAATAGAAAACAATGTTCACAAATGAATCGTAGTCTACTTACTGGTACCGGCGTAGTACACGGTGTAGTCGAGCTGGTGGCCCATCATGTCCACCTTGACGCGGTCCACCACCAGCCGCGTGAAGAATAAGTCGCGCTTGTAGTATATCGGCTTCTCGTTCTCGTGAGATACTGCACTATCCATCAGCGGGTGGGACCTGGCAACAAGACGGGAACGTTAAATATTTTGTCCGCTGACTTCTTTATTGTTCAGCGGTGTATTTTTCGGAATAGAGCTGTTTCTAAACCGCGAGTAACAAATATAAAACAATGAATAGAAAGTTACTACAGTTTCAGTAAATGTGGTGTAGATTTCATTGTTAATTAAACTGACGTTTTTTTCACAGCCATTTCTTTTTAAAATGGTCTGTGTTATGTTAACCAGATAGCTGCTTTTTGTAGCATATTTAATTTTAGAATCTTTGAAGGCGAATTATATCCATAACAAAAAATTATGAGTAGGTACTTATCTAAATGTACAAGTTATAAAATCTAACTAAACATGGGTCGGTATACTATACTCACTTCATAGTCACTTCGTTATTGTTATTAATTACAATAGATAATACCTATACGAGTATATAATCATATCCTATCTTCAATAAAATAACTTTTAGAGCGCAATGTGTTGCATTGTCTTTAAAATTCAAATGTACATTTTGCTTTGAGTTTAAAGCGAACAGGTTAGATAAGGAAACCAGCGCGGGACGGCACATCGGAAGTATAGTGTCGATGACAATACACTGACTACTTGCGATAGCACCGCGACGCGAGCGGTACTAGGCAGATAAACGCCTTTGCCTTGTCAACAAAAAAAACTTGCACACTCATTTAATTACAATTTTCAATCTGACGCGAATAAAAATTTCCGTGTAGTATTCAGCAGACTGGTTCAGGTGAAGTGTTAAAATCTCAACGTTTCCACACGAGGATCGTGGAAAAGTGGGAAAAAAATAATTGAACACTCTCGGGGCGAGAGCGGCGGATAATTAACAGGACGTGTCGCCAGATAAAAGTGCCTGTGGATTTCAATGAGGGTGAAATTCTGGATTCGCTGGAGACCTCGCAGTGGATTCGTGTTTCACGTTTTAAAATAACGATTGTCAACATTGTTCATGTTCTAATTCCTGCAGGATCGGATATTGCATTTATTATTTCACTATGTTTTTCAAGATACATTTTTGCAAATCAATGCTATTTTCTTCGTTAGCATAGTAATTAGTTATTTTTCTTTCCGAGAATTTGGGTCAATGATTTAAGTGCATTTTGCAAAGAAGTGTGTTTCATAAATACACATATTTATTATCCACAATAATAGTACGAAAATCTCAGCATCTTAAATAACATATAAACAAAACTTTTCAAGCTATCTACATTAACAAAGTAACCGTGGATTGTATGCAATAATTACCTGATAAAATTAAGAACGGTATCGGGCAGCGATGAAGTGTCATTAACACAAGTGCCGGGTCGGGGTTCGGGGACTCGACTGCTGATGACTGGAAGCCACGCCGAGCTGGATGTGGCTTGCTCCTTGAATTTCCCCTTGAAAGCATTCTGAATGTCTCCTATGGTGAAAGTGCAGATAGCAGATCCCATTAATCCCGTAGAGGCCGTGGTGAACACACCGTAGAACCGACTGTCGTCACCCGGAACCTTGTAAATGCTCTCTGTTGAACATTGAAAATAATTAAAGCTACAAATATTTGTAGCGGCAGTATAGGTACCTACAACATTCTGGACGGTATCGCATATTTCGTCTCTTAATGCCTCTCTAGGGCTCGGTGAACCGGTATTCATAAATCTACATGTTACAATACTAGCTCATTTACCTGTTAAACATGTATTTAATATTGCAAGAAAATTGACGAGTTTAGATAAAATAAATGAAGATCTCTTCAATCTTCGCTACAAGTATGATATGAAAATTTTGAAGCGCTAAGATTGCGATACAAGTATTTGAAAGTGGCTTCAAAGTGAAATACTAGTAGATTATTAAGCGCCATCACGACGCTTAATCTGCTCTTAGTTGTCCAAAGTTGCACGAGTTGACTATCAAATTATAGTAATTATGGATCTTGAACTTTATATCTCAACGTCACCAAAAGTTGTAACAACAATTAAACTAGTTTCCAAGTGGATGTCAATCTTAAGTACAATGGAATTTGAATAAGTAATAATGTTGTATCGCAAATAATACATACAAGTTTACTTTGGGTGAGAGCTTGCGAGTTCATAAATAATGTTGGTATTAAATATGAGGGAGGCGTAAAGTGATGTTTTGGGAAAAAAAGCAAGAACATAATTTACAAACAAAACACGAAACAGTTGTCAAAAGAAAGCTCGACGCGTGCGGACTATAAATACACATGTTTAGCTTTATTATTTAAATGCGTCGCGATAAGACGCTACATTGTATTTCTGTTTTTTTGTTAACCTAGAAAGTTGTACCTACCAATTATTTCTCTACGAATCGGTTAACACGATAACAAAAGGTTCTAGATGGCTTATTAATTCCACATTTATTTAGAACACGTACCTTTTAGGTATTTTCATTATGCGTAATATTCGAAGACTAGTAAGCCAAAGTAAATCTTGGGTTAAGCTCGAATAATAAATCGAAATCCAACATGTTTACGTCAACACACAACTGATTAGCGCCCCTTTGCGCGCTAATGGCGCCTAAACGGATATGTAAATAGAGGCAGAAATACTTAACAGTGGAGTGTTTCTATTACAAACTCATAAGTTATGCAGGGAATGCAGTGGAGGGCGCGTCAAAAACGTGGCGAAGCCCGAACGCGGCGTTAATATTAGATGAACGTAGCAGGAAGGCCCGACTTCGGGGACCAAAGAGAAATTGGCTAGACTTTTGTCGTTTAAATCTTGCTATGCACTATTGAATTTCCAAGTGAAATGTTTGCCCGAGATTGACAGTCGATGTTTGTATGTATGTTCGGCATTAGGGAAAGAAAGTTACGGCGTGTATCTGGAGTAGGTGCCTTTAAAAGTTTATTTAGATTTAGGTACATATATAAATCGGAGGAACATATGTATTTACTTTTACATCGAATCAAACATATTAGGCAGGGTTACAAAATGAGTTTTTTGTTTTTAAAACAATACGAATTATTACGAATGAACAAGATAAAGCCAGTTATCACGCTTTTTTATGCATCATAAAGAATGTAATCAAACAACCATAGCTTTTGATTAACATGAAACCATTTAAATATAAAACTGGTAAAAAGTTATTTTGTACAATAATTAAATAAATATGATGTAAAATGTGGTTTTCGGTGTGTTTGCAGGGATTTAACCATTTCACATTTCACTGTTGGAGTTAGAAATTTTACGATTAAACTTACATCGATATTAGGGTTATCGTATATTAAGATTACATTGCATTTGGTTTAAATCTACTAAATTCTGTACTGTTTTATTGTGCATAATTTATGTATATTTTTTAAATAACGGACTGAAAATTCTGGATAGTAAACGAAATCAGGTGGGCTATCCTCTGCAATAGACTTACAAAGCCTGGTGGATTTTTTATTTTTCTATAATAGAGGTGACTATGTTATAACGATTTGTTTACAACAAAGGTTAAATTCAAAGTACCCTGTATATTGTAAGAGCTTTCGCACATAAAGAATGCAACGGAATTCAAAGCAAACTTACGTATTTCATTGAAGTAAAATGGAAACTCTCCAGGGATGCTGCAGTTGAGCCTTGCCTTCAGATACGTTGCCCAGTTCTGACTGAGAATGTTTTTGCCTCCTGTATCTCTCTTGCAAACCCTGGCGACCCTCGAGTACACAGCCTTTCCACAATTGATGTACTCCACCGCGGTCTCTCGGAAGAAGAAGAGGACATATTCTCCAACGTCAAAAGATCCCACGAAGTTTGGTTCTGGACGAAAAAAAATATTTGGAAATAAGGTTGAAACAGGAATTATCTATGCTCTAACAGTGTATTAGTAATTACTTACAATTTGTCTGTTATCAATGCGAGTATTGAATGATAGGTAAATTACGACTTTCATATGGTAGAGTTACTTTAGTTTGGTACTTTAGTTATGGTAGAGTTTAGCAATGATGCTATTTTTTTACTATGACATTGAATATAAATGCTGAGCTTTAGATGACATTATTTCAATCTTCATATAGATTCATATTACTATATTTAATTACCCGCATAAATTTCGTATATCCGAACAGGCGCGCGGCACGAGCGAGCTCCCATGTTAATTTCAGTATCAAATTGCTGTTATTCCGTGTGATGTGTAATAAATATTAGATGAAGCTCTGTGTCAATTACGTCATACACGAGGTTTCATAGCTCGCATTAATAAGTACTTATTTGTAGGCCTCATAATGAAATCGCCACGTGTCGAGGATTATAGGCGGACGACTAGCGAGCAATATCTTTATCCTCATTGTAATTCGTTGCTATTGTCTCTAAGGTGCGTCAGTATGACGTGTGTTAGGGTGCTTCTACTTTTAATATGTTTTCAGCTACATTATTACCGCTATAAATTATTTTAACTTATTTCTTTTGTCGTCTGTCATTCAATTAAATTAATAAAGTCCATGTAATACATGATAACAATTATAATACTTAGTGGTTAATAAACGCTAATAAACAGAACATTGAATCTAATCACTGGGATATAGGTATAAACACTCACATTTAGATGAATATAGCATTATAATCAAAATCTGTACCGCAAATGCGAGACTAAAATCGGTTACACAGATTATTTAGTTAGACAATATTGTGTTTCGCGAACAATGTGTGATTGTACAATTGTTTCCCGTGAGCTGTGGGATACCTATTTGATTGATTTGCATTTTGATGCGTGTTCGCGAACACGATCATATTTCTCTTTAAAGATGAAGGTTTCCAAATTATTCAGATATAGATGATTGGTATTAAACTTCGATAACATTGCACGCTAATAACGACATACATCGACATAGGATACTTTGATAATAATAACAAAAAAATTGAATAAAGTTAGCGACTGTAAAAATAATCAGAACGAATTTTAATTAAACAGCTAATAAATAAAACAGTACAATTATCTGGTAGTGGCGTTTCAAACGATGGCAATAAAGGTACAACAGTAATGAACAAAGCAATATTAACGAAAATTAAGCGAATTTGTTGGGGCATAATTTCTATTCGGGTGTTATTGTGGCACACAAATTAACGGGCAAAGATTGGGGCCACATTACAGCTCGTTAGAGCGAAAACAGTTAAATTTCCATTGTTTAGTCGCAAACAGGCCAATTTCAGAGTAAATCGAGTAATCGTCGATAACTGTAACAATAGTTCTAATTATTGTTGGAACCTCCAGCGCTCTAATGAGCGATGTCCGATCAATGACCAGGCGATTTTCGTTGATTTGCGAATTCATTGATTTCTCTACAAGCATTCCTAGATTAGAATGCAAATTTAATCAAATCGGTCAATTCGCTGACGCATTTGCTGGCGGTAAAATTGTTATTACACGTACTCGTATTATTAGACAGCTCGTATAAATTGTTATAGCTATAGAATCATCTCCATGTAAAGGATACAGGAATAGAATTTTAGAAGTAGTAGGTACTTACTGTCAAGCCATTTGGAGTCATATTTTAGCGTCCGTTTGAAAGAGAATTCGCGTCGTCCAGTCGTCAAGTTGTGTAGATCAGTACGAAAGATAACGGTGTCGGCTTTCGTGAACTCTGCGTTGGTGCCAGAGTACAAGGCCGGCAGGGAGCCAGGGTTGCCGCGTTCCACCCACAGCGCCGTGGAATTGTCCGCCGGGTCGTATGGGCACTTGGCGACACCCATGCCGATGCCCGGCACGTACTCGTGACGAGGCAGGTGCGTCAGGTTCGACTGCAACAAACGATACCGTTTATTTTTATTCCGTCTCTTCCCTCCTCTTTGTTCCAAACAACTTATTCGATACACTACGAAGCCGTCTGTTATAAATTTGCCTCTAGTATCCATTTGCATGGAATTGGATAGCTCCCTTACGTTTGAGTATCGCAGTAAAAAAGTTAAATATTAAATTTTTTACTGGCACGCACTTCGATTTTACGCCCTATTAATCAAAAGCATTCCTAAAAAAACGTTACCTAGCGAGTAGATTTATGCGTCTCACTTCCAGCGTAACTGCCCTCCCCAGTGGGATTCAAAAACACATCTGCTATTAATTTTTCCAAAAATTCACGTCCGCTTCACGTTTCGCGCGATTTATTGACCGAAACTTATTATTTTGAAGGCGGTCGAATATTTTCGGCATCGTATGGGGGTTCTCCTCTGGACTCCTCTATTAGTATAATGCGATGGGTGGCGGTGCCGTTTTCGAAATTATCATAAAATTACTAAATGTAGCATAAACGTGGGGTGGGCAGCGGCGCCCGTCGTCGTGGATTGAGACTTTATGTAAATTTTAACGACGCTGCGACCATCGGAGCCACCTGTGACCCACCTCCCGGGCCCGCTCTCCTTGCTTGCGGCACCTGTCGAAAACCTATGTCGTTTTTATTTCAATAAGCTGAGGATTAAATTAGGCATGAGACGACGCACCCACAATTTTGCCTGCGGCCAGATAAGAAGGGCAATTCTTCATTCTTTACTTGTGCTTCGCAGAAATTTTTTGCGCCCTTTTTAAGTTGTTTCATTTTATTCGACATGTGTAAGCCACGTTAACAATAGCAACGCAATGCCGAAGAGTCCGAAAATGAATTCTATGGAAACACAATAATTTCTTCAAAAACTTCCAATTCACCTCGATTTGTATACTTACGACAGCAAGTTTAAGCATGTGTTATTGTAATAAACGAACTGTAATCTAATTGTTGACTGAATATCAAAAAAAATGTAGAGTGACTCGAATACATGTACATGTACTTATATATGTAAATTTTCAAACAACTTTTAAATTTGAACACGATGCAAAGTGTAGTGGGTAAAATGTTTTGTGCGAAGTTGGAAACCGTGCAGCGCTTTCGGTGTATAGTATATTATTTCCTCCCTGCACCGGGCCGGCCGTAAGTCCAGCGTAAACAAGCAAATGGATCGGTCGGAAGAGCTCGCGGCCTTTCCTTGCGGAATAAGAAAGTTTGCGTCGGCCCCGCGAGCGCCCTTCATTAGGCTCTTACTTCTGTTTATTTACCAAATTAGCATCTTTAAACCTTTTCAACGATGGAATGAATCGCCCGCTGACGACGCAATCATTACGCATTGAGTAAAAGTTGATGGTTGAGGGATTTACATCTTTGTTTCGAACCGCGCATTTTAATGTCGCTCCATTAGCGGATATATTTTTTGTATGTTTATACACAGAAATACTTTATAAAAATTTTGAACATTATTGTTAAATTTAAGTTCATAATATGTTTCTGTCTAACGCTTGTATTTATAGTTTTGTTTTAGTTCGGGTTGTTATGACTCTTTTTGTCTGTTCTTGTAAATTAATGTTTGTAATATATACATTTATTTATTTATTTATTTACTTAACACCGTACATGTACACATAGGCTTATCCTAAAGTTGACATGTATTGTACATATATTGTATGATATAGAATCTAGGCCATAGAACGTGTAAGTGCTACAAATTTTGTCCATAAAATTTTATATGTAAATGCGAGCGAGACTGTTCGAAACTCAATGTGGTAACACAAAATAAAACATTGTAGAGGTAGTTGGCACCTGCAGATACGTACTAACGCCGCCTGACATACGGCGATGGCTTCCCAATACATCCCGAATCCGTATCTCGCCGAGAAAGTACCGAGACATCCACTGCCTACAATATAGCTTAAACTTCGGTTTTAAAGTATGAATATTGCCTTAAAGAATGTTCCCCATTTCAGTATACGGAATTTATGAGATGGATATCGGCGACTGCAAATAGCTGTAGTATTTAGCTATAAGTATGTACGTGTATAGTGCGAGTAATGAGGTGGAACAATCGATTAAGAGCATACGTACCGCGGCGTATAGCGCCGGATGTACAACCTACACCTCGTTCACAATGACATTACCGCCCATGTATTACATTCCGCTTTGTATATGGAGCGCCGAAATAACTTTCAAACGCACAAAGGATCTTCAAATTGCAGGAGATTGCGAGAGGGGTAAAGTTTTGGCAACCTTGTCACTATCAGCTAATGAGTTGAAGACGATCTGAATATACTGTCACATAATGTTGCTATATATTAATACTAAGCTCCCCGGAGACATCCCCGGAGATGTCGTAGTCCGTATAATCTGAACTGCTATGGGACGGAGCTGTAAGTTTTGAGAGTTGATATCACTTGCATACTGTGATCTCATTTTGCATTCCTAAGTTAGAAATAAGCGTGCTCAGTTTATTTGTGCAGACTTTGTACGGAGCAACTTTAAGGTGCCGCGCGGCGAAAGACATGCGACGTGAGCCAACACTTATTGTTGGATGACTTTCTTGAGTTATTTTACGAGTTTATTGTGTGACTAGTATAAACTTGAAGTGTTAGTTACGTGAGTATTACACAATACAATGACTTTAAATCTCCAAGAACTGCAAAGCACTTTTCGAGTACGAGAAAAAGCAAATTGTTGTTCCATAAACATTCCATGAACTTAGCGATTCAAGTTATCTACACACAACTATAGTCCGTTATCCGAACAAGAACTCTTAGGCTAATAACTCTTCAGAAAAGTGGGAAAGTAGCTGTTTATAGTTTTTGTTCTAGTGTAGGTACGCGTAGCTCGGAGGCGCTGTCATAAAACAGCGTGGCGCAGCGCGTCTGCGGACGATATTGGGCCCTAATTCCGATCGCGCACATATTGCACCTGTGCACTGCATGTTGTCGGGTGAAATATGAACGGTGTCAGATAACCGTAAACATTGCGCCGAGGTAGATCGAAGTGACTGCGACACAATGGACGAGCATTGCGGATATCTCCAATTTGAGCTAACCGAACTTGGTGTTATATTATTGATCAATGGAAAAAAAGTTATGGTTTGTTACAGTTCTACTTTAACTTTTCCATGGTTGTCAGGATAAAGTTTGTCTGGAAGCGTTCGTTCGATCTTCATTGCTTGTATTTATTTATAGGTACACTAAGGCGTTTCTTTTGTGGAATATGTGTAGGTACATCATTGTACTAAATAGGTATTTTAATGATAATATGGACTTTACGTATCTTTAAACACAAACTGTACTCTTTTATCCTACTAAAAGGGTTAGATACCAGATAAAAATGTAAAGCATATTTTAAGACTAGAGGTAATAATGTTCTTCACATTCTTAGTAGATTCTACGTTTACATATAATACTCGTATGTTGATCTAGTCTGGATGCTGTTTTACCTTCAGTGCTATTACTGTTGATGATCGTGTTATATTTTTAATATCCCAAATGTAATGTGCGCTTAAAAAGCTATAAATTCTTAAAAAAAATTCCATGTTTGAGGAAGTTTATAAAACTTCAGTTTATTTTTGTGTTTCTTGTCATTTGTATCAAGTCCAATTAATCCGAGGTCGCGATAGATAACTTATAAAATATATCTTTTTGATATTATTGTAGTAGTGCCAGACTAGCAGCGGGCGTCAGGAACCCAGTTCGAATGACCAAAAGACGCGCTTGTGCTACCAACGCTCGCAATAGGAGCATCCGTGCTCGTCATAAGACTAGTGTCGTGAAGCAATCGTGACGTGACAAATAACACTGGACGCTTGCCTGGTCTTTAGTAGCGTGTTGGCTATTGCAGATAACATTTTAGTAAAAAGCCTTTATTTAAAAAAGAATAATAATTTCGGCCGCTATTAAGAGTCATAAATTCACATACATGTAATCTCTTATATGTATTAATATCAAAGTTACGTTGTTGCAAATTAGCTTCGACTCTAGGAACTCCATGAGAGAAAATAGTTTCAGAACTCTGTAATAAAGTTTAAATTACAACAGTAGATAAACCCTTGATTGTGTGACTTTGGCACAAGGATGAACAAACACGGTAAAATTGCTCGTGAATGTAACTATCAATTTCTCATCTGCTCATATCTCCTTTCTTTATTTGATTTATAAAAAAAACTTTATTCATCCGGTACACTTACAAAATATTTGGAACAGGATATTTATGACTATCTATTATGATTGTTCCAATTTATGTAAACAAACAAGCAGATTGTGATGTTAGGTAAAGTTTGTAAAAAAAATACCAGCTATAATTTTATCAGAATATAAACTGATTTTGCGGAGTGCCGCCATTGCCGCCGCTGAGCCGTTTATGTTATAATAATTACGTTAATGACAAACGTTGTGCAAACTGGCGTTAGTGTTGTTAACGACACCGGATAAACAGCAGGCTTGTGATTTAATCTTCGTTATTACTCTGAAAAATGTAGAAATTATCAGCATCCAACTTTGCTTTGAATAACTTTGCTTCTAATAATGAATACGTTAGCTGTTATTTAATTGTTACCTTTTGTGAACAACTAAGAAAGGTTACCGCTCTCATAATAAAATAGAGTTTTGGTGACATCCAATTGAAACGGCAATTTACTGGCGGCACAAAATTGAAATCAAGGCCTGTAATATTTTAAATTATGAATTATTACAACTTATTCAAAATACGATATGAAAAGTCGATTAAAACACTGAATATCAACAACACTTGAAGTGTTGTTGATATTCAGTGTTTATAATAACATTTAAGTAACGAACAACAGTTTTTACCTCAAAGTAAATGTATCGTTTGTTAGAAACAAAATCATGCACAAAACTCATTTCCAAGACCACCTTTTATTGCTTCATTTCACTGACGAGTAACAGATTCAACGTTTTCAATTTAAATGGGAACAATCAATAAGCGGAGCTTATCGCATTTTATTCGAACGAGATAAATGCGATGTGTTTTAAATCTGCTAGCTATACAAATTGTTCTATTGTTATTGCAGGAACAGCAGTGATAAATTACCGATACTTTTGTTTTCATGTCCGTATCTTTTACACCTTGTACCTATGTACGCGCTAATCTTTTAACGGTTTTTCGTACATTTGTTTTATGTCACTGATTTAAAAAATCTTTTACCATTAAATTCAATGTTTTAACTTTTTAATGTTAAGGTTACTCAACACAGTATTAGGCTACTTATAGCCGCCGTAATAAAAAAAAAATACCAATATGGCTATGGAAATTAAGGTAAAAATTAAACATGTTATACAAACTTCTTGTAAATATAAGCTAATAAAAGTTTAAGTACACTTCTGCACAATAAACCCAAAACGTTTAAAATCTAAAATCGAAACAATACGAGTTATGTGCCATAAGGCAATCGCGCCTTTCATTTATTTTCAATACCCCTGCAATCGAGAAGAGCCATTTGTAGCAGAATAGATATAAATTGGTGGTTGCAGCAAATATGAATCATTCCAACAGTTTTGTATCAGCTCAGCGGCTCTCCGCTAGTATTCCCCTGCGTTCAATTTTCTTCGGATGTCTGTATTTTTAACGCTTATCACGCCATTTATTTTATTTTGTTAACAAAGGGGGGACTTAATACTACGTGTAATGTTTTACAGGAGACATATCGAATATGGGTTATATCTTGTTTAGTACCTATGAATGAACACAACAAAGCGTATGCTTTGCTGTGATTTTGGGGAACATTTTAGATCTTCAGATTCATTCATTCATTCACAACATAAGTCTTTTAATAATTTAGCAAGTGTTGTAGTTAAGGGCTATCAATTATACATAATATCCTATTTGAATATTATGTTGCACATTCGTGATGTTACAACAAATCAAGCAATATTATTTATACAGATCATTAGACTCGTGACGTACCTAAAGAGGAGTGTTTTTCTAAGACTTGTTCATGTCCCACAATATTTCAGCCTGGACCTGGATACCCTAGTCACCTCTAGTATGGCCCTATCAATTGCGTACATGTGATTTCACTCAATTTTTGAAACTGACGCGCCCTTCCCCTTTATAGGGATGAAAGCTATACTCTACCCATAGATTACGCAACAACATTTGGCTTTATTTTATTACTTTATTTTGAACACATTTAGGTATTGAAACAATAATAATTTGTATCTGGTAATAACACAACTATAAAGTACATATTTACATACCTACTACTTATAATATTAATATTAGATGTCATTTGCATATATTTTAATAATTTACATTTCATGTCTGTCTATATTTCACATCTGTAGTAATTGGAATTAATTGAACTGTCTTTAATGTTAACATTTATAAATACTTGAAAATTGTGTTCCTCACTTTTAAATGTACGCATATTCACGGAAATAAAATACAGAATTTATTCCATAATATTTAAACGTGTTAATTTGAAAAGGAATTAAGCCATCGCATTACTCATAAATCGTCACTATCTGTGTTTTAACAGTGTGCTCTGTACAAAAGATTGTCGGGCAAGTATCAACACGGCAACGTTCGGCCCCCACTGAAGTAATATATTTTCAATTTTCAACATTTTCCCACTATGGGTTTCGACTTTTACCACAATTTATGACCTGCTGAATCGTAGCGGCGTTGTATATGCATTTCTTTTCGAATGTTCATGATAGAAAACTGCTATGACATTTCACTGCAAATTTTCAAAGGAGAAAAATAACTATGAATATTTTTCGTAACTTAATAAATTAGAAGGCAAAATGTCTACTTTTAAACACGGATTTTATGTATATTAGCGCTTAAAATTATGTGTATTAGATGTGGGCGAAAATGTGCTTTTCCTAGGATGCGGAAATATTTCGCGTCGCGTTGGCAATGTCATTTGAATCCATTTTTATCAGACATTGAATGGACACAGAGAAGGACGCGGCGTCAAACAGGATGTACTCTCCCATTTTATATTACATTTTATGTGCAGTTAACCCATCCTATGTATACTTTAAACCGAAATTTGCAAAATGATGATAAAAGCGACCATGCTTCTCGCCCTGGAACGCGATAAAACGTGTGAAGGGTCAAAACGGCCGCCGATACATCATAAAATTATATGAAAGTCAAGAGCAGGAAAGCGAGAGGTGAACAGGGCACGGCAAATTTATTGCGGTCTGCTTTCGATACGTATTGTGAATAGCTCGTTTTATAACTTTTTAAATTATTTTATGAAAACGTCCACTTCTGGGTCCATCGCATACATGATTGGCCATAAAAATATAGATAATATCCAACACTCGACACATTAAACTATTCTTGTTGAGCAATTATAATTTTCAATATTTATAAATTGTCATTATAGCAAGCTTCACTGGCATCGTTCGATTAAAAATGCTTTCGATGTGGAGGGAAAATTTCTCTCGACTATCGCATCATTTGAAATCAGTGCCCGTGAAATTTGTCGCATTAGCGAGTGAGATGCTGCAGTAGATGCTTGTGTTTATGAAACTAGAGCTTTGAAAAGTCATACGCAACAGCTGTTCTGCAAAAGTTGTAAATGGTTGGAATGACACGTCTATTTATGAAACAAATGTGAAGACCTGTTGAGATCTGTTGCATCGCTGGCTGCAGGCCAAGTCTCATGTTGGGATCAGTTAGGATGAAGACTCAAGGATAATATGTAGTTGGCGTCGTAGGCGAGTGCCAAGATACGAGTAACTCTGGACTTGCAATGGACGACGCCATGTTAACAAACGGCTATAATACATATCTCGTTAAGTGAAATTCTGTTGCCAATTCAAATTCATTGTGTATATTTCAATTTATACATGCATAATATGTCCATATGCATGTATGTATTTATAATAATCGTTAGAATCTTCTAGAAGAATTATTTATTTATTTAACAGTTTATGTACACAGCACAGGAGAACATAAAAATTATGTGAATATGTAAATTTGTACAATGGTACTGCTTATTTCTAACGAATTTTCTCAATTAATTATTCTCAAAATGCAATTTTTTTTGTGGCAGCTACCAAAAGCTGATTTAAGTTTCGCATGCGAATGCATTACGACAGTAACTGTTTCTGTTGTTAAGCAGCAGTATTTTATTTACATGCTTCCATTTTAAATTAAATTTACTCAAAACATTCTAAAACATAAGTATAGTAAACATAATTACTGTAACCTAGTACCAACGCATTAGTAGCAACTCCTGAACAACAGCTGAAAAAGAATTTCATTCTAATTTGTGATATGTTACAGATGTCCATTGATTGTAGTAAACATTTAAAATCAGACGTCCTGCATCGCTTACTATTTTCGTTAACTAAAAATAATGTCTTAGAAATAAACTGACGCAGTGCATGTCAATCCATTAACTCATGCAAACGTCTGAAGCCAGCTCTAGCATGACTTATGAGACCGTCAAAAGTTCGTTACAATACGTAACTCGAACTAAACGTAATTCTATCGTTTCATGTTACTCAGTTCGAACACCTCAAGTGCCTGCTTATAGCTATCTAAATCAGAACAGATTTATACTTAAGAGATACATAAAATAGTACTCACATATAGCACCCAGTCCTTTGGACTATGTGCGTTAGTTCCGCACACGTAGAGCCGACCGCCGTCACCCATGGGTTGGATTACTCGGACGTGGTTGCGGCAGTCGAAGTGCTGCAAAAAGAAATGTACATCAATTGAACGAATACACGGTTATTTGTACAAAGTTCCATTTATTGCCACTGTCAACTGTCAATTGTTTTAATTTTATATTATCATCTGCACGCGTTTTCATTATCGGAAATGTGAGTGATTTGGAGATCTACTATGAATAAAGAATGCTTCAGCGCTTAATTCCTTATAGTTTATGATTGTCTTGTTAGTAAAGTGTTAGTAGTACTACAGTATAGTAAGTGTAGTATTGTTAGTGGACGACAAATGAGAGCAATATAATAATAATAGGTATTAAAAATTGGCTTAATATCAGATTAATTTCTAGGTACAGAGATAATTATCTAATTGGACATTGTATTGCAAATACAATAGATGCAATGGACGGTCGAACTGTTGATCAATATAATTATATTTTCATCATTATTAAAGAGCCGTTGATAGATGTTAATGGACTATTTGTAATCAAGTTATCAAACGGGGCGACCTTAATCGGGATCAAAATACACCTAACCTGATTGTGTTCAATGCTAAACCATAACTCATTTAGTTGGAAGGTCAGTGAAATACGAATCGCTAGTACCATAATATGGGATAATTAACCCCCATAATTTATTTACTACGTAAGAATTTTTCGATAAAAATTGGTTTCAACAACATGGAAATAAACAACTATGAAGAAAACTATTCAGCAGCTACGTAGTTCAGTTAAAATTCACGATTTTAACTGAATAATAGTAATTCGCTCAAGTGCGTAAGTATGTGTGAGTGTTCGCAGCCTGTGATTATGCAAATTTCCGTCCAACATAAATATTGAACGGTACATTAACATTTCGAACGACAGGAATATGCGTTGGTCGTTTTAGTGAATAAAACGATGCTCAAAATGAATGATTCAACTATATTTCTGTTCATTACCGTTCAATCTTCCGTACTAATTATGAACGTCTTTGAGAAAGTTTCACCGTTTTAGTTACCAGTACATTGCGGTGCTGATCGTTTATTTAACTAGTAAGTATTTTGATTAGTTCGTATTTCTGAAAATCAGGTAGAATTCAAATACATATTAATATTGTAGCTTAGCTCTATACTTTCTCTTTTGCTCCAAACGTTACGCCTAAACTAGATCCAGACCTATCCAACCTTTTTAAACCAAACTGCATGTAGTTTCAGATACTTATCGAGATTTTAAATAAATAAATATTGCTTTTTAATATATCGCGCAAAAATTGAACAATTTTATTGCAGTAATCCCTGTTGGAACACTCGCTGGCTGGTTATGAATATCAATTTATTTTCTGTGAAAATAAAGTGAACAAACAAAAATGGAAATCGATGTAGAATGAAGTTATCAATATAAAAATAAATTGGAGTGACATTTTCGAGTAGAAAGTGGAACGTGGTGAATGTTTATGGATTGGTACGCGGGGTTTGCGGTCGGGCCAGAGATTGAAACTAATTTTCTCTACGTCATAACGAGAGCCGACCTGGCACATGACTATTGTACAGATATTGTGTCACACTTTGAAATTCACAATACGCCAAGCGAGAAGGGAATATCGCAAAATTTCTTTGCTTTGAAGAATCCGTACGTTTTCTGAAAGAGCTAAGTTTACATTCTGTGATTTACATATTTTCCAAATTCAGTAGGCATCTATAGCAAACACATTCTACCCCAAAGATATTAAATTTTTGTTTAACATATATATTTTAGTGACCCAATAACAATGACATAAGCAGCATTATAGTTCGAGCATTGTTGAAAAAATCTAGGTACATTTTGTTGTATAGCAATTAACGAACTCCGAAGTAAATCCCAGCTGGTAGTTTTCCGTTTACTAGGCGCGTGAAAATAAACAATTAGAACGAGTTCTTTGTTTCCTCGTAAAAACTTTGGCCACAGTTTCTTTAGTTCGGCGGAGGTAACTTTCCGGGAGATTGTTCTAAAGTAATTATCGGATTAATATACTTGGAGCGTTCTGTTGTACTGACGTGAGCGCAGAACTGTTTTACGCTCAGAAACAATCAGAATAAAGCTAGAGAACAATCAGGCTCACGTCTAAGTTTCTTTTAACGGCACTTGCCGGCGCTCTCGCATAACTTCACGCCGAACTAATGCTTTCGATTGGTCCATTTCGTTAATTATTCGCCACTTTGTACGTAAGTCGATTTACGCCCGGCACTACTTTTTTCGCGTTCTTTTTTCATAGCCTTTATTGTTATTTCTAAGGGCACGTTCGTGAGCTTTAGCTTTAGCACGTTATTTAAAATTTCATGCAGTTGGTATACAACTGTTTCAGATATCTATTAAATGTGCTGATACAACATTATTACTGATATTCGGTAGGTATACTGCGGTTTAAAAGTTTTCTTTACTTTGGCGAAAAGTCTTTAAAAAGATTTAGGTTTATAAAACCATATTAAAAAATCACATTTTTATCATAGAAGTAATCTCAAAATATGAATCATATTTACTTATCAATACATAGTATATTATTAATTTCTTCTGTATTACGGGGTTTACAAGAAAGGCTAAAAAAAGCAAAAACTTAATTTCAGTAGATATTTTTTAAATGTCTCCAAAGTTTGACACAGGAATTCTGAATTTATTTTCTTTTTGTCAGCAACCAATAGTCGTAGGATTTACTTGGAAAATTTTCTGATATCCCTGGAAATGGCGGTCAGCTTTAAACAACAAGGTGAGTTTCGGCCTGGTAGCCCGTCTTACAGAATTTCGCCGACGGCATTTTTCCAGCCCTTTCCATGTTACGTTGTGTTGAGAAAAAGGAAAACTCGTCGACAGCGAGAAACTTTGATTATAGCTTTCACGAGTAACCGTTCTTTCTATGACGGAGGTGATAGACTCGGAGATATTTCTTTTTATGGCCCTTTTTGATACTAATAAAACAAATTTCCTTTTTTCTCTATCGAACTAGTTGAGCGGGTAGCATGTGGTCTATTGCTTTTCTTCCCCAATTGCGTAAGTTTGACCTTTTATTTGCGTGGCTTATGTATTGCCACAATTCCGCAATATTCAGTCGTATTGTGTGTCGCAAAATATTACAGAATTCTCGCTCGGGAAGTTATGTACGTAAAGCTTTTAGTGCGGCAACGCGCTATTACTGCTTATTTGGAGACTTTATGTACTTCGCACGAGAAGCCTCATTTTTGGTTGCAAACTTCATTTTCATTAGGAAGGTACGGCTGTTTTGTCTCTGGCACATAAAATAAACGATGTACACTAAACATATATCGTGGTTAACAACATTTCATGTCGTGTGCGATATATCTGTAAAGTAACTAAGTCAACTTATCGTTCACATATCATTCATCTGAGTCTGTAGCTCCTAATTAGATAATTATTAATTTATTTGTCAATGAATTAGACAAGTCCTCAATTTATAATGAACTTGAAGCACTTTAACTGTTAGATGCAACTATTGGTTTTGTGTTTCTAAAATCAATACTTTACAACTGAATGATTATTTAATTTTATCTAGATCTGGGGAAAGCACTAAACTTGTCATATCAATTACGTTTGGAGCTCACTAAAAGAGAGGAAACCAGCGAAGCGTACGAATGGTTCGTTCACATTATCGAATTAGTGGCTCGTGCGGGGCGCAATCGTTTCCCGATCTTGGAGACGGGTGTAACCGCCGAGAAATAAAACAAATATTGCTTTTGCGCTGCGATTGTAAATCAAAATTAACGGCTTTAATATAGCGAGCGAGCGGAGGTTTAAGCTCCCCGTTATGAAATATGCCCGCAGCCGCCGCTCACTGTTAAAAACGGGATTAACCCTTGATGGAAATAGTGCTAGTTGGGCGGAACAAAGAGAGGTAATTGATTTAATGAGCCAAAAACGATAATGGGACCTAAGTTTGTCGAACTTTAATGTGTTTCGGTAGATTGATATTTACGGGTAAAACGTAATATTAAATTTCATTCGAAACTTAGCACGTATCAAAATATAATATTTAGGTAACAATATTAGTCAGTTGTTGAATGCTGTAATCTAGCGTTTCATTATTTTGTTAGTAAGATTATAAAAATACTAACTTTTGATTGATAGTATCACGCTGAGTGGTTGTTTTTAATGAACATAGGTATCTTTAAGCCTACAAAGGGAATGTAACAGTATAATATTTAAAATCGATTTTACCAACCTCGGACTTTCCTTTGGAAACGCATTGCGCTACGTTGCTCGGCTCCAGATTTATGGAATCCCTCTGTGAACAAATGAGTTATTGTTATCAGAGTCATACAGCGGAAAGATTTGCGATGAAAATAATATATTTGTAGGTATTACAGGGCATTGTGTTATTTTGTAAAAAATAAACTTACTTCGCAGTGTGAAGCGCTAATATTGTTCATGTTAAGTCTGTATAAGCGATCCCTGAAACAAAAACAATTAATTAATTAACTACATTCATTATTTACAATAAGTTATATTATTCGTAGGCGGTACAACATACCAATCGACCATGGAGGCATGGTGCCCTACCGGTACTTAATAAATAAACTTCTTAAATTCTAAAGTAGCATTTTTAAACAAAAGTTTAAGAAAAAGGATCGGACGTTTCGGAAAACTTTGAAGGGTTGTTATCTAACAATAGTAATAGACGTTAACTGCTTGGCGAACGGAAACATTTGACAAAGTTTGTCACTAACTGTCACCCAACGGAATAACTTAGCAGACGTTGCGTGTAAGTGCTAGCTGCCTATTACGACTATAAATCTGAGTTCAGCAAATGATTGTACCACGGTACCATCGTGGTGTCGGGGTACAGTTTTCATCATTCATGAATGAATTTAGTGTTAAATTCAACGCTCCGTAGTAGAAATCTCTTTATCGTACATATGTGTACTACAGACTCATAAAGAGACAATGAAATAAACGGCCGCACGCTACACAGATCAATTGATGATGTATTCATATTCGAGCCTCACTGTATGTCAGAACGGCATAAGAGCAATTACCCTAACTGGTTGGTTCTTATCGTGAGTGACTTTATTGCATTTACATATTTTATGACTAAAATGCGTTTTAAAAAGCTTTAAATACGCCAGTATTTTTAGTAGCTGTGATCCCGCTGTATACATCGGGATCACGGCATGTCATAGTAATTGTTTTTAAATATCCGTTTTTTACTTATCTATGTTTGTCAAAATACCAAAAATTTAATTCCGCAATGACAATGATAGGAATTTATGGTAATGGACCTAATTTAATATCATTAGCTTAATAATGTACAGATACAGAATACAGCACTGCGTGGACGCTATATGAGTTACATCGGTCAGTCATCGGTTTACCGCTAAAAATGAGAGAGTAGTATTATTATTGGTGGGAACGGTGTTTTCGTGATGTGCGCGATTGACCCACATACGCTTCGCGTATAATTCGATACAGCTTTCTTTGACGATTACCATTTCGACAGATTCGGTTGCAGAATAATTTCGAGCAATATATTTTTGTGAAAAGAAGGGTTTGTCTTTTTACAACTGTGTATTAATGTTCGTTCAAAGGTCGAAGTTATACCATAATTCGTTAGATTTTAAGTTTGAATAATTTCTCTTGATTTTTGTATAGTACAAATGAGGATTTTGTTGAATATTGATATAATGCACATTGTTATTTAATTTAAATTTAACGTATTTGTAGTAGGTAAGTCTTACATCAAGTAGGTACATTTTTTGGACTCCTCCATATAGAATGAACCGCCAACATCCAATGTCCGGCGTGCCCGTAGCAGAAGACAAAGACAAAGACATTTATTTGCACAAATATGGGTACATTTAAAGATGTTACAGAATTGTTAGTTCAATCCATA
>DWGJ01000028.1:0-60639 GCA_018246895.1 Aspitha aspitha aspitha | reverse complement strand
ATGAGTCCCGCGTGCCACACACGGTCGAATGCTTTCTCGATATCGAGAAAAACGCCGACCGTGTGTCGCCCGCGGTTTGAGCTAAGAACCTCATCAATTATCGTGGAACCACCCCCAACGGTGACCCAAGTGAGCACACTTTCAAAACCAGCGTCTAAAATCTCTTCGACTTTGTGCAATGCTACCACAGTGTTTGTGATTTAGGCATGCATATAATTATTAGATTTATGTATCTAAAATTAAAATCCAGTTATAGATAAAATTGGTAATGAAATATATTGGTGAAAACGGTTTTTGGTGAAATGTGTAGATATAAAATTAAATAATAATCCGTACTAGATATTTATTTTAAAGTTAGCGAATACTAAAAATCAAACCACGTACTTTCAAAAAATAATGGCTTTTAAATAGTCGTTGTAGCGACACTAAACGTTTCCGCCACTAAACCACATTTGATTTGTAGTTCCGCCCAAGAGTTACCGTCCCTGTTTGAAACATTCGGAGCCATATGGTGCCCGATTTACGTGAACACCATGCGGCAAACTGTAAAGGATCCTTGATTAATGCGCCCCTTACTTAGTTAATGAACGTGTGTGTGTTTAATGCAATTTAAGGTATGTTCGCGTAGGGAACGTTAGCATGGTCACATTTATTCTGACGATTTATAGATAGGTAAGAGCAATAAAAATTGAATTTGTCAACGAAAAGCCATCAGGAAACATGACATACTAATGTAGGTAAAGCATTATTGGTGCAAAGATCAGGCAACTCGAAAACTGTCCAATTAACGGGAACGCAGTTCCTCCAAGATTCACGCAACAGATGATGTACAAGCCTCTACGCATAAATATTTATACAGCTAGAAAAGTTTTATTTAGCAGTTTGTAATTTAAACGGTATCGCCCTAAACTGGCTCACGTTGTTATGCCATGAATATAAATCGTGATAAATTCCTCTGGAGGCAAGAGGGCGCGGGGCGAGGTGGAGCAGCCTCGAGGGGTTTTTCTTAAAAATAACTTTTGTCAGGGCCATTCGGTGGAGCCGCGGGATTTATGGAAAGGTGGTGTCACCCCGGTAATTAGTTTTTAACTAGTTCTGATAAGGGTCTGCTATTTTATGCGCGCGCGGTAATAAGTAACGGCACCACCTAAAACGCAAATAAAGATGAATTCAAATAACGACATTTGTGAAACATGACAAACTTTTTTAACGAGCACACAATAACTATTTTAACCTCTATTCAAATGTATTTACCGCTTTCTCCAAAACAAAACAGCCTGTGACAATTGTTTCCTAAAACGTGTCACAATATTTTTATTGTTACCACATTTCTTATATTTGCGACCCGTCATATCATACGTATCCAGTTATGATTTACGCCCCGACGTCCGCTCAGAAAAAAATAAGAAAGTTCTTCCACGAAACTTCTTTTATTCTTGGAGAAAGTTGCGTAAAAAACTGGCGGCGCTTAGAAAAAAAGCAATTTTCTAGCTCAGGTGTGTGAGATGTTCTTTATCTAAGTTTGCATCCGAAGCGCTTTGTTTATGACGGCATATTTTTTCGAAGTTTTGAACATTTTATTACCCTGCACGGTGAGATAACTTTTGTACCTCTTGAAGACTGAAAGCGCTGGACAATTGTTGTTTCGTAAACTACTTTTTTTTGAATTAACACGGCTACCTGTTTAAGCATTCATAAAAATAGCACAAATTTACTTCAAGTTACAGCTACTTAAGCGTGAACTGAATAAAAAATCAAAAAAATTGTGTACGAATTTAGCACCAACAGCAAAAGTTACTTTTAAATAACGGAGAGACGGGCACATCTCCTTTTAATGGACACGGAAAATATAATTTGAAATACTCTTTATAGCCTCCATAATGTAACCAAGTGGGCCAAAAAATGGTTGACACCGTCTGGCGGAGTACATTAACATGAAGGGTGTGAGGCAAGGAGGTTTTATCAGGAGGGCCTTTCCTGAGGGAGGGCCAAATAATGCGATATTGCTCGTTTGTGCGAGGCCCTATTTATCTATTAAAAAACGTGAGATTTACGAGCGTGTATAGGAAAGTTGAGGAAGTTTTTATGTTGTTCCGCCGAGCTTCGAACTAATATACGAGATTGATGCGTGTTATTTTACGCAGACTTGTGCGCGAATTTTATTACGGAATGTATATTTCAACTTTTCTTTAATATAAGCAAAAGCACAGTATCAAAACGTCATAATCATTAGCAATAAATATAAAGGAATCAATATTAGTATTAACAACTTAAATCTCTTGTGAATGAATTTATGTTAAATATTTAGAAGTAGATACATTATTCAAATCCTTTGACAAGTGGTCACTACGAGTAAACATAAATGATAATAACAAAATAGATAGTTTGCGCCGATGTTATACATATGCAGAAAGACTTACGAACGTAGACGGAGATAAAACTAACAGTTGGAGGTCTTGCTCAAGCATCAAACGTTCGTCAGATCGGGCTCCAGTCACGAGAGTCACGACTTAACGTGACCAGCTTTTGACATGACGTTCCAAAGTTTACCCTCGTTTGTGAATTTACCTTTAGCTAAGCATAAAACAAAACATATTTTGAAATTACTTTTACTGCAACTGACTGTTGATCGACATAGCGAGACATGGTATAGATATGTACCTACTTAGATTTATTTTAAACTGAAACTTAACTTTTTATTACCGACATATTTAAAAGTTACCGCAAAGCAAACTGATCCACTGCAAATATAAATTAATCAATATACACATTACACAGTACATCATGAGATAGGTAAGTATGACGGACAGCAAATTCTAATCAACATGTTATTTAACGATATAATATTTCCGATGGAGTTTAAACAATGGAGTTATTCATCCAAAAACCCATGGCACATAAAATTTTAATGCACTGTCCGTACTTCTGTATTTTCAATATAGCTTTTAAATTACTCTGAACATTGCCGGCCATATTTATTGGCAGTAGGTACTGGTAAATAACGCCACTACATTTCTATTGAAAATAAATGGCATTGCGAGTTCAATATCGAATTAGTTAATTTACTCATTGACCGCAATAGGCTCCGTGCCAAGTAATATTATCAGTTATTTAAATGAAGCAAAAGTTAAAGATGTTTTTATAGAATACCGTAAAATACTTCAGTGTACACCTACATATTGTATACACCTAATACATATAAACCTGTGATAACATAACGAAGCTATAATATATTCATTTTTGTAATTTAAAATACGGAACTGCAATAAAATGTAAAATATTCGTATAGAACTACAATTGTATGATACATATAGGTTTATGAGTCGTGTTTATTATCAAGTGGAATATTGGCTCGCAACATAGTGCTAAATTCGAGCCGAACACCCGATAGTGTGGTATTATCTGCCATTATTTGTCATCGGATGAACAATGCGCGCTCGTAACACACCTACTATCACGCTCAATTTGTCACCAATTATAATTATGGTGCGGTCAAAAAATTTCACTGCGAATTTCGACTCCCGTTTTGTTTTACACATAACAAATCTTTGAAACCTCAGCGCCGAATATTTAAAGCCAATCTAATAACAATTTTTATAGTATTCGAATACTCTCAATTTAATAACTAGCTTTTATAAATTTCCTATACCTACTTATTAAAAATCAACAGCACGCCTAAATCGAATCACTTAAATAGTACCTACCTACCTATTTAGCAGTTGCATTGGTTTGTATTTTATTTAAAAACTTAAAGCACTACAATTAAGTGTCCCATTTTTATTTATCACAAAGTAACTAAAAATTTATAAGGTAACTATCTTAAAAGACGAAATCTAGATCAACACAATGTTCCGTTACACAACAATCGTAGTAAACTCGTCCGAGATAAATAGTATTCTGACAGATGTTACCGAATATGTGCGAGCTGCCGTGGCGGGCCGGCCAATAAATAACTGGAGTATGAGTAAGGACCACCTAGCGAGGAACGGAGAACTTTACGGCACCACTGTACTGTACCTACGTCGTACATTTTACTTAGCAAATTGCTCATTTTGCTCCCGTCTAACAACCGCTTAATGAAGACGACTTTTCATATTTTATATGACGCAATAAAGTTCCTGTTACGCAACACTAAGGGGCATGCTTTGCGGGTATCGGGATTCAGTATAACTTAGACGAGCATTTACGCAGTAGGTAACTGGTTCAAATTAAACAGGGCAATACTTCGATGCTTGAATTACTTTCTAGATATTATTTTATTTCAAATCACATATAACTCTGACTTTACAGTAAAGTAAACACAGAATAATAATTTAGGGATCACATGAAAGAAAAGAAACAAATTGCATGTCTTTCAGTTGCGAACTCCGTACATAAATCATATGAAAATTCTACTGCTAACGTAATAGTCATAAAGCTTATTTAATGCAACGCAAATGAATTCCAACGACACGCGACTCAGTCGATCCATTCAAAAACTTAGAACCATTCCTTAATAGCTCATTTGAATTTATTAGTCATTGAAATATTTAACAGCTAGCATGTCCAATATATAGATATCTACGAGTATGCACTGTCTATTCCCACTGGGACATTATTATTAGATTGTTAGAGACAGTTTCAACAACCGTAGGTACCTATGTTTCTACGCATATAGTTACCGGTATGGTTCCAAATATAGCTACATAATTTACGAACTAAGCGCTTTGTTCTGTTATAGACAATCGATGCCTATGACAGTTGAAATTAATGCATGAGGTCAATTTAAATTTATACGGCTGCAAAGTTATGAAACAGGGTCAAATATTTATTGCTAACCGCGCTGAAAATTTACACTGAATAATTTTACAATTTATTCATACGTGAATTGAATACGTCGGATGTAAAATATTTTTGATTCCTTCCTTATTAAAGATTTACACGATATAAAATTGGACAGTACGTCACGCACACATAAAATTCGATCTTTGGATCTCCACAATAAATCAAGGGGCGTTATGCGCCATGTTTCACGAGCTCATGCCATCTTTATCGCTCGAACGTTATTTGTTATACAGACATCTCCGTCTAACATTATGCTGGAGCTCTGGGAGCAGGGGAGGGGGAAACTGTCTAGTCGTGACGTATTACTCAGCTGGCAGCCGCTCAGGTCAGTACGTTCGCTCCACAATAAAATATTGCACAGCTATTTTATTAAAACCGGTTTTAAAATGCTACAATTTTTTATAATTAAAAATAAAACCAAACAAAGAATCTCAATGTTTTTTTACACAAACATTCATGTAGGTACAACGGAAGCGGTAACTAATGAAGCGCCTGACGGGAATATCGATATCGACATGTGTGCTAATTACTTACGTATCTTAGCGAATATGTATGCTGAGTAGGTGTTCGATGCAAATGGCAAGTTCGATTCGTGAATAGACAATGCGACCACAACTTTATGGGACCACCCACTTATATTACAGCTAAGAAGAAAGAACATAAATAAAAGAAAAAAAAAACGGGTCACTAGTAGGTATCATTATATGTATCACAATGTTAACTAGATTTTTCTACTGAAAACTAACTATGTACTTATATGTATTAGGTATGAAAGTATAAAAAGATTACAAGTAGCTACCGTAAATTGACACGACAATAAAATTAAATATTGACAAAATATGCTCGATAAAAGAGGTCGTTCATTTTACATCAAAAGCCAAACAAACAGTAATGACATTTATACGGTGCTAATTTATCCGGTAACTGGTGTGCAATGAAAATCACACCTCAGCGTTACCACAATGCTGTCTAGTCATTTGTAAAAGCGAATGATGGGCCACACGTGATCGGAGTGCTAATGAATCGAAATGATGAGTAACTCGATAAATATAAGAACGATGTAGGTACCTACGCGTATCACTTTTTGTTCACTTAGCTATTTTCGATGGCGGTAAGCCCGAAGTTCCTGGAAATGTCTAATATATTACATTCACAGTTCAAGTAAAGTCGTCTGTCAGTTAATGTGACTTATGCTTTATTCTGCTTTTGAACATTCAGACATCTTTTGAATGTCTAAAGGGTTACTTAAACTTATTACAAATTAATTTTGTCTAAATTAAGGTATGGCTTGCGACACAATGTTAACAAATTGTAGATACGTTTTCAACATTATACTCTGCTCTTATTTGTAGCAGCTAATTCGTAAGCCGTTTTAAATATCACGTCCTTGTTGGACATCTCATTGGTCGGCAATAAATAGCGCGTTATCTCTCGATATCGACCGCGGGCGGCACTGCTCCGCGCGGCGACCTACCCTCACTCTAATGAATTACACAATGAACTCTCATCTAAATACAGAAAAAAGCTTTTAAAGGCACATATCAAAAATGCCCACAAAGCCTACTAAGACAGGCCTTACAGATTTATAGCACTACCTTTGTTAAATCACGTAATCTCCGCGTGGAGTCGCGATACAAATGGAAGTAAATGAAAATAAATGTAGTTCCTCATTCTGATGCTCACCTACCTATTTACATTATGTTCAGACATAAATCTGGCTCTATTTAGGAGTAATCTATTCTGAAAATTACCTGTTAAATCACATTTAGGACAGATAATCCATTGTTTGGGGTATGCGACTTACACAAAAAATGTTTGTCGGTCAAATCAGTTGTAATTTGTTACCTCCAGGGTGGCACGTAACGTCATTGGGTGTTTAATATATTATGTGGCACACAGATCGAGTAGATACCCGAACAGGTAACAAATAATCCTGCAAAACAAAAAGTAACTGCCTGTCATTGGCTTTAAAGTTTAAGCATTTTTCTCTTTATGTAGGTACTCGTGTATCCCTGAATATGTAGGTATAGGTATCTACATATGTGTATATGAAATGAACTGAAATTCAGTTACACTGCAAATAAAAATGCATGAAATGCGCCTAACATAATATCAATTAGAACACACCAAATGAAACTTTCAACAGGATATCGCCCTACGAGGAAGCCCGTGCATTTAATTTCTATACAGGCCCTAAGGTAGGTAGGTACTGGCACACAGTTTGAATTAGGCATGACAAATATTTTTCTACTTAGAATCATTGGCGTATCCCTATTGCGTGTGTGAGTATCGAATTTAAATTATTAATGATTATTTATCACTCGTGTTTCGGTCATCGCTACGCTGCGCCGTGCCAGGCCGGGGCCATTTTCGGCAGTTTCCGGTTATCTATTTTATAGAAGCGCCTCTGTTTATTCGGCTCATTTAAATTCGTAACAGCCTCTATCTAGCGAATAACAAACTGGCTGCGAAAATTACTATTTATTTCACAAATATTCAAAGATTTTCACTATCTGTTTTAAACTGGATAAGTATTTAAATTAATTATATTTAAGTAGTAATAGTACCTACAATTAATGTAAATCAAAAAATTATTAAAACGTCTTTCTTTAAAATAAATATTTCTCTGCAAATCCCCGAGACCGAATGGTAAAAAATGATAGGTACTTACCATCAAATCCGCTTTTCGTATCACAACTTTTGATTCAATAAAGCATAAATAAATGCATAAATACATATATAGGAAGCTACCTTCTCGTATGTATAACTTTACAGATTACTGACGATTAAAAGCTTATCAAAATGCGACCTACATTCTATGTCCAAATAAGCAGGTATAGTATAGTTTACATAATCCTTTTTAATTTTAAAATCGGTTTGAATTCCAAACGTTAGACTACAGCCAACCTAATAAAATAATAAAAGCTTACAAAGCAACAGAATAATAATTAGTGATGTGACATCCCACGGGTCCATACGATGAGCGTAGTAAAACGCAACTAAAGATGTTTTTGAATTCCAAATTACTGCAAATTAAACGTGAATAATTAGGCATTAGTCTAAAATATGACAAATTATAATAAAATCAGAATATGTTGTAATGTACAGAGTATCTATTTTGTGAACATACATGTCAAAGCGATAAGTATAAAGCATAACAAAAAAACTATTATGCGAATACCTGCGTACTTTAATATACATAGTTCGGTAATTAATATTCAAAGTTAAATTCATCGACAAAATCAAAAGTAATTAGCGCAACACTAGACAAACGCTCTCGGGTGCGAGCCTACAAATCATACTGATAGCATCTTCTACAAATTTGAATCGGATCTTATTTATGATTTGCCTTTTTCACGGCTACGTTTTGGGGAAAACTCAAACATAAATCACTGATAAATGGTTATTGAGTTCGGTAGGTACCTATCTAATTCAAACTTTGTATCCTCCTACTTCATTTGAAAACAAATTATAACTTTCCAATAAGCAATGTAGGTGTACAATCAGAAAACAGTACGCGGTTTTAATATAAAAAACGAGCTGTAAAATATTTCCCGCAAATAACAGGTAGTGAACGATCCTTTTCATTATTCGCAACAACATAATAATCATAACAAAGGCATGTAAAACCCCGTAGTTGGTTAAACAGCAATCACATAAACAAACCCCAACAATAAAGCCAAATAAACGCTCGAGCACGCCATCCAATCGCACCTTGAATCGCACATAAAAGCCCATGAATACCGGTTGAATTGAATACTTCGCCGCTCAACAGGAGTACCGAATATTGCAATCCCAACCGTACTCGGTCGGGTAATATCGAGACTAGAGCCGCGCTCATAAAATCGTTTACGAGCTGCCGAAGAGCTCTCTTCGATAAACGTGCCGTAAAAGTTCAGTTATTCGACGCTAGATGGCGACACTAGTGGCCGCTTGAATCTGTTGCAGCGATTTTACTGCCATCTATGGAGCTTTTTAGTCTTTACAGACCTCGAGCAAAGGAGACGGTATAGCGTCTCTCTTTCTTGTACTGTGTGTCGTATTAAAGTTAGCTCTACTTGGCAAAATACTTTTTCTGTTCTGTATAAAAGCTTTTTATCTTCATTCGTATATTTGTTAGTGAATATTATGGATTTGTTTGTATTTTTATGTATTAAATTCAAATAATTCATTATAGACATCCCTTTTATTTTCTAAATAAAAGATACCTACCTACCTAGGTACCTTAATGTGAACAAACTTGGAAGTGTCAAACACTTAAATAAACGGTAGTTTAATAGTTAGATGAGACCCTATTTGGATGTATTTTAACACACTTTTTCACCTAATTAAACTTAATGCGAAGTTTATTCATGTTATAGTTCATTTACCGGCAAATCGCTGTCGGTGGTCTAATTAGAAGTCGCCTTATATGAATCTTACACTATGTTATAAGTACCTACAAATATACCTTGATAGGTAATGGAGGGACGTTGTATGCAGTGGTATGCAGTAACACGGCCTAGTGGTCTGGGTTGGACTACAAATCTGGGAACATAATGGAAACTTTAAAAAAATGTGTTCTTTAGTAAAATAAAATACACTTGCCATAATGAATAAAAAGATTCTATATCCTTCCATAGATAAGAGGTAAATATTTCATTTTAATAAAATAACACCAAAAATTACTTACTTACTTAATTACTTGGGTCGTTAATTGAAATACGGCAGTTTCACCGCTGCTCGGTCAGCACTATAACCTATAACGTGGGTTCAATACTGTGAAAACTTTTTAATCATTTTCTTCCTAACGATCAATTTAAATTATTACGTTTACCGATCTATTTTGCTCCTTAAGTGCTATTAAATAATTCACTAGATGATAGCGACTACTGAGTTGCCAGATACGGGATCTTTGATGCAGTTAATTTCTATTTTCTGCCTCGCCATCTCGCAATTTACGACATCTCGTAATAAACACGTCAGCTAGTTTATTTTTAATATAACCGAGCAAACTGAAAATTAACATTATTCTCTCAAGAATGCATTAAGAGCGTTTATATTGAATAGGTTTTCAGTGACAACCATTTATTGGGATTTTAATTTTGTATAGGTAGAGCAATTCTTATTCATAACGAAAGCTAACGTTCACATAATTATTATTGAAGTTCTTATATAAAAGTATTGCTAGGTAGGTTAAACATTTCAAATTTAATACAAACGCAGCCGGAGTAAAGTTTCCCATTTATCATCATCGGTATTCTAAAACCATAATTTATAGACAAAACAGTGAAATCGATACGAAACACAGAAATCTCATTGAAATGTGAAATAAAATCATTTTTAAGCATTATCAGTAGATCCTATGCAATGTAGGGTAGAAATAAGTATTATTCATATTTTAGATTCAGTAGGTACCTACTTAATAAATGGACCACATTTTTATTATAGGTTAACTTTAAATTTATTTGAAACTCTCCTTACTATTTAAATTTAATTATCAATGAGTGAGGCCTTGCATAAGTCAATAATATGATAGTCAGTTATGCAAAAGCATTATTTATTATCACTCAGTTAACGAAATCTTAGCTGCTTGCTGACGATAAACAAAAGGTTTTTGTGAGCACCAATACCAGCATACATTATGTTATTCTTCATTAAATCTATTATTTTCCCCGATTTTAGTACAATATACTCATATATGCCGTTAAATCACTGAAGTCCAAGTATATAATAAAAAGGTATATTGTCGATTAGGTAAAATAGATCATGTAAAATTCACAATAATTGTTTTATATAATTTTCGATCTTAGTATCTCGTTTTGTAAGTAAAACAACATATTAGGCAACTAAACAGAATTTAAGATAAGGAAAACCTATTATATTTTCATGCAAGTGAAGTTTCAGTAATTGCAAGTAAATTATGGCAATTCGATCCATCTCGTACCATATGCGGCGGATATAAATAACTTAATGAGTTCAATTATCCGCCATCTTATAACTGTTTTACTTTCTTCTGTTCCCTTCATATAAGCTTTACTCGAATACACTCCCTATACAACACTCGATCTATTATGACCTACATGAAGTACCATAATTATCAATAATGTTAAATGATGCTAAAAAGTAATTTAAAATCAAATTTAAAATTAAAAAAAAAACCATAAAGGTATGTAAACATCGTGAAGGGAAATGTGAAGCTAGGTCAACGAGATTACTAGTGTCTTATAGAAAGTTAGAACAAACGTTCAAAGAAAATTGAGCGCGAACAACAAAGGTACCTTCACTATCACTGAAATCTACATGCAAGAAGACAGACGAACGGACGGCAATATTTTGCACAATTATGTAGATTGTAATCTGTAACGTTACAGATATAAGGCTCGCATGCATACCTCAGCGTAGCCTGCTATGCATTCATGATTACACGTGTAATAATACGGTCGATTTTAATTGAACTTATTTCTCTCTCAACGACATATATATCTTAATAATTTATATTTTGTATACTGTCGTCTCAACGGAGATTTTCTCCTATCATACTCGTATAACTAGGTACTCTCCATTTAACTACTCAGCTCTACATTAACTAATAAATCAACTTAAAATATACACTTGGCCAAGTCGAATAAACATCAGCAGTCTATTTCGATTATAAATTACATAGATGCAATAATAGTCGCTAATCTAAATAGATATAAAACATAAATCGTCTAATATCGCTATCTATCAGACTATCTCGTGTAACTAATTGAACTAAATGTCCATTTTGTTGCCATTATCGTGTTTTTACCACCGCAACCTGACATTTGCGATACAACATTAAACAGTTTAATAAGCAATAAGGACGTAGTAGTTCAGTCGGGTGAATTAAAAAAGTACGGAGGTCGTACATCATTTTTTTAACTTTACGGCAGAACATGTCAAAGAGTCGAGTATCGAAGCGGTGGGTCCGATGAGTCCACGCGATGCGCACGCCACACGGGGCGTCGACGGCTGGCAACTAATTTTATATCGTTATTTATTGAAAATTAATTGTGTGAAAACACCACACCAGCTATCTCTTATCAACGGCTGTAAATATGTGTTAGCGAGAACTGCAAATATAAATCAACCAGTGAAATAGGCTCTTTGGAAACCTATAGTGACCCAAGAATATGTTACAAAATAGAGCCAGCATGAGTAATAAGTAGCTAGTTCTAAGTGGCCAGACCCGGAATAAGCTATCTTTTATCATGGCACAGTGTAAGACACGATTTACGGTCCAAATTAAATTCGCGAACCATTATCCACCGACATCTATAATAACACAATATTTATTTTTATTTCTACATCCTGCTGTATCATTACGAAACCCGAGGGTTCCATTATTTCGTAGAATCCGCGCATAAGAAATGTCTTAAGTTGGCAAATCCTATAAAACCGATATAAACCAATTGGCAACACCTTAAAGTCTATACTCCAATAAATAACATCTGATTTATGAAAATTTATCATACTCTTGAGGCTTAATTTTGAAATGATCCGGACGCACTTCTAAAAGGTCTTACCTGTCGTGTTAGTGACGATGCAAATGAGATCTTGTGTTTTACGTAATAAGGATAAGTATTTATTGGTGAAGGTCGCCAAGAAGACGTTTTTCTACATGTAACTGGAAGTGTGTCTGCGTATTGTTTTGATAAGCTGCAGAACGGGTTTGCGCGATTTATGACTGGTATGATTTAATGCGAATAAACTACTCGCTTTGCACTGGCTGTATTGATAAATGCTCCATTTTTAGTACCGATGAATACATTGTTGCGAAGTTTTTGTAATTCATACATTTCCACAAACGAATTGGAAAAAAGACCCTAGTTTACTTAATCTCCTAGATAATTTCTCATAGTCGCATTCCTTTACTACAGCATGCACAGTTTGCACGCACTGTATTTCGCAAAATGTCTTGCCAAGTCATGTCAAATACAACTTATAATCTAAGAGAAATTCATTTAAAGAGTAAGCAGCTGAGTATTTGTTCAAGGAAACATAAATAAGTGCGGTCTGTTAGGCGATTCATACATATTTCCCGATCTCAATCTTGGACATGAGTAGTTGGATGGAAAAAATGTTACAATGTTGCTTCAGTTTTAAAAAGTGGTTGGAAATAATTGAAAGGCTCCAATTAAATTATAATAGCCGTTTGGTCTCGGCTTGTTACTTGTAGATTGGCAGCCCTGTTGCTCGAGGGCCAATAGGAAGGTTGTAAAGCGGCGCCTGCGCACGATCGCCCGCTGAGCTTTTCAGTGCAAACAACATAAGAAATCGAACAAGGAACTAATCTATGGAATACATAATTTGATAAGGTTCAATACCATATGAATGTTGTAAGTTATACGTGAATTCACAATATTCACCCTAATTTTTCTAGTAGTAGGTAGGTATCTATGGAAGGTGTTACTTAAAAGATCCCCTTTCTAAAAAGAGCTTGACAATTCAAGGGATCAGCTTTTGTGCTGCAAATGAACTCAAGTTGCATAATGAGCGACTGATTCAGATCTATGAACAGCGAGTGAAAAATTTTAGTTGGTGCATCACTACCTACTTAAATTAAATGTCTAAAGCATGATAGACGAAGGCAACAAAAAATTAGGGATTTAAAACTTTAATTGCACAACTTTATTGCGTTAAAATATGTAGGTTGACTTGGTGCAATAAATGTATGAGCAACAATGCTGTTTTAAACATTCCTGGGATTATGTTGCATACTTTGAGAGCCTTCAAAAATACCAATGTAACTTAGCTTTGTATGTAATCCAAATTATTTGACGTAATAAAAATATTTAAGGATCCATTGACGCAACGGTTGCCATCGATATGTAAGCAACAATGTTATTAGATAAATTTTACTTTTTCTTTCAACGCGTCAAAAGAACAAACCGATTGGAATTCTATTATCAAAAACAAGCGATACAATTTACGTTACCAGCTTTTCTATTACGAAATATACTAGCGATTGATCTACACGTGAAGAACTTGTTCTACTCTCAAAGATAACAGCACAACGAGTATATTGAGAATTGAGAGTACGTAATTGAAATTTCATCTCACCACGGCGAGAATTTGTCTAATTAGTGGAATGACTCTCAATATTAAGAATTATTCGGATAACTAAGCAAATAGAAACCCTCTGTAATTATTAAATATATTAATCTAAACTGCGATACGTTCTTCTATTTTGCATATCGTTATTTATTATGCAATAATTTCGCTGATAAACTCGCGGTTTCACAAACTATAAAAGCGGTCGTTAAATATTAAATTACATCTAACTAATACGACGATTAGGCACTGCTACATGATCTCTATTACTTCATCGCCTGGAATAAGACAAATGTAACGGCGTTCGCGAGTAAATTGTTCGCTTCGTATTCGTTGGTGAAGATATAAATCATGAGCAGTTAGTGGAGATTTGCGTGTCACAACGAGGGAATTTATTGCGATCGCAAGGCCGGTTGCAACACACACCTATTGTTCGTGTCTTTGTATCTAATTGTTAACTAATCCTTTTAGTTCATATTATTATCACCTAGTTATTAAGTAAACGATCCTATATTATTTCGTGTGTACGTACATACCTATACTCTACTACCTATACTATACTCAAAGCACTGATGCTTTGACATGCGGCAATATGAACTGTGCAATTTGTAAATTTAAATTGTTTTTATAAGTAGGTACATACTTACTAATCTTACATTGCTGTATTTGACACCAACATAGAGCAGTTCCCTGGGAACAACTAACGGTTCTATCTTACACCACACAATGACTTAATTATGATACTTAGATAGTTGGCTGAGATTATGTTAAATTTTTGTCGATTAACATTTTCGTTTAAGCCAATAGATTTGAGTTAGTTATAATGCCGTTATATATACATTACCAATGCCCAAGCAGATAAAGTAGGTTGAAGGGCTTAAACTGGTTTGGTTACGTGTCGTATGTAGTATATAATATCAACTATGTTCGTAATTACATGAGAGCGGACAGTTCCGACGTACGGGAAATACCACTGCAATTACCTGCAATAATCGATTGTTGCAGCGCTTTTCGTTAAGTCGTGCATATCAAAAAATTGAACACTATTGCATCTAAGTGTAGCTAGTAATTACGCTTTTATTCAGCTTAAAAGCATTTATTGCTTATAATGTTAACAGCTAGATTTTTAAGTTTTAAGTTTTTTATCAAGATGGTTTACTCCAGGTGGCGGGATTTTACGCGATGACGAAGCGTCGATAAAGGAGGCCCTATATCTAGCAGTGGACTTCAACGAGTACGTGGATCGTTTATGAATGAGTGATGAAACAATACCTATGCCAGGGCAATCAGTTTTATTCGTGAATGCGCCCAATTTCATTTTTACCAAGAACAAACCCCCTTAAATTACTAGGCACCGCTGTCGGCAGTAATTTAGATAACGTAGATTTGAAAATATGACAATAATAACAGTAATGGAAATTAGGTAAATTATTATGAGTTTATTATGTATTGACACGACAACTTTAAGCATACAAAATGTTTGACCTTCAAATAAGTGTGACACAATCGTTGTCTAAAAGTTACTGTACCAGTTGTCTATTTCCGAATGTGCGTAGCCATCATATGGAACATCGGCATGATGTTTACGTGTTTATACAGATTGCGTGCGGTACGGCAGCGCGGCTCCACGTGTCCTGCGTTACCGTCAGATACGTCTTTCTTGTATCTTTATTGCATCTTCATTGGATCTTTATATAAAAAAAAAAAAAAATTACGATATTTTCTAAACACCTTACGTAGATAAATATTACAGCCGGCTAAAATATTGTATTAATCATATTTACAGAAATTACATGTTTTTAAGTTATAAACGTATTTTGTCCTATGTTATTACTATATTAACTCGTATTAGCGAAAAAACTGATCTCCGTATAAAAACTATCGGTTTGATGGATATGGAGCATATCAGTCCTCAAGATTAGAAACGCTGATAAATACTAATGAATAGGTACTTATAGTTATACTAAATAATAACTGAATCAATATTACTAATATTCCCATCCTAGGACTTCTATTACTATAGATTACTCACTGAGTAATTCCTATTTCTAACTGAATTCACACTAAAAATTGCATTCCTACCAATATTAGAAATTAGTTGCAGATATCCATGGGCGGCTGCGACCAGTTGTGATTGCTTGCAGTTCGTATGTTACTCTTACACATAAAAAATGAAGTACTCTGTTACACCCTATCGTCGGGAGACATCCACTATATCCGAATTTATACGGTTCAATGTTTACCTACATTTTATGTCTTTATACGCACATAGCGTGTACTGCGGCAATACAGGCTCACGTGACCTACGTCACCTCAATAACGCTTTGTGAAAAAGAATTTGATCATTGTCTGGCTAATAGTAAGAGATTTTGGAAAAAGATGCAAAACTTTCGTGTATTTGATTTGAATTAAAGAATTTCTATTTAGTAGGACTACTAGATTGTAGTTTGTGCTTAGATGTGAAGAGTTAATGGAACAACAAACATAAATAAAAAAAATTCATCCATTTCAAATGCAAAATATACGCAGAGCTGTCAGCTGGAAGGAGTACCAAAGTGGGCCGAGAAAATTGGGCAAATTAACACCAACGGGATGTTATCTATTATGCCTGTTAGCAATGAGCACCTTGCACCGCAGCTTTTGCCCGCTCCACTGCATTGGGCAAACACAGACGGTTACATTCATCCTCTTCATCCATTCAAGGTCTCTTGCCAGTTACGCTCTCATATATACACAAATATCCACATATTAAAACAACCAGTTATTATTAAGTACCATAAAGTATTTTAAAATTAATCGGAAATAACATAATTTCAAATGCATGAAGTAATTAATTATTTAGTAATTAATTAAGCGAGTTGGTCGACTTCACAAATTTCAAAGAAATTTATAGAGAATTATCAATAAGGACAGCCGGTTTCTTCCCGATGTTTCCTTCGACATTACAGCGAGTGATATTTTTTATATGTACAAAATAGGTAACTTTGAAAAGACAAGTAAGCCTTACCATAGCAAGAATAAATACAAATCAAATATAGACTGGCTTCAACCCTTTAATTCCAGTCAGATTGCGGGACAAGAGTATCTCCACTCCACCATGCTGCTCCAGTCTGTCGCCCTAACATTATTACAGCAACAACATCACATATCATAAGCGCAGCTATGGATCACATAGCGTGCACCAGGACAGTATCGCCAGTAGTGATGTAGAGAGGCGCGGCACAATTTGCTGGCCACCTCGCTCCGACCTGATAACCCTTTATTCACGTGAATTATTATATTGTTATCCTCAAGTGCCTGTTCGTGCACCTTTCTCCCGAAAACCCCGTTCATTCATTTTGGTACAACATTAAAATCGTATTGTCTGATTAATCGATTCCTTTAGCGAGATTTCTGAAGAATTAATATTAAAATTGCATTTCTTAACCGGCTTTGTTTATTTTAGGCTGTCGAACTTAGTGATTAATTGGTAGGAAATATTGTGAGGTGTTCAAAAAATTTAGCAACGTATTAAATAAAACACAAAACAAAATAAATGTTTATTCGAAATTCCAAAACATCGACAATTTATCTATAAGTATAGGTAACAAACACAATAATTATAACATGTAATGTACACAATACTTTTATCATTTATGACAACTTGGCTATGTTCTAAAGTTTAGAAATGGTACACATGGAAATACAAATCCTTAGGTGATTTAAGTGTCTGCTACGGAACCGTAGGATATTTTGTCGGAAGCAAAACAACTCTGCCTTCACTTCAAAACACTGTACCTATGTATATTCATTTTGTTCCATATCCCTGAATTTCACTCGTAAATGCAAAGTTCTCATAAATATTTTTTTAAATTACAGTTTACAAGTCCTTAATTGAAAATAATTACATCAAGATAAATTTATTAGTCGTAATTAAACATCATCAGACCGGATACAGTCAGGCTGTGTAATATATCATTATTTGGACGTACTTCGTCTTCATGATTATTTAATAAATAGTAGTAGGCAAAATTCTTTTTTGTTAACAAATTGTAACATTTAACAAATTACATAGATCTGACAAAGTCACGAAGCTTAAAAACAATAGGAAGTTTTAAATGAGACAAAATTATTACAGCATTGAAATTGCTAGAAAATTCTGTAAAGATACACCCATTATACATAGTTATAGTTATTGCGCTTGACTTTTCTTAATAGATTTGCAAAAGCTTAAAGACATCTAAATAACATGTGTGTAAACGTTCAAAAATGTATTAAAAATGTAATATATGTACTAATCGTATAAAACAAATGATATTGACATATTAAAATCTTGGCCTTACTATGTAGGTATGTAGAAGTAGGTACCTATGCTTTAGTACCTTTACAGATCCATTACGGTTTAATTTTTAGTTAAAAATAAAACAGCACTAAAACTTTTAGGTCATGTTGATACGCAATGTATCAGTTGCTATGGCAACTGAATATAAAGAACATAAAATTATGCTTCAAATTTTTCGCTTTACCTTAAAATTTGTTTAAAGCTTGCACTTGTACCAGGATATAATAAATAACAAGAGATGCAAACAAAGATCTAACCCGCAATACCAGTGGTAAATCATAATGGTGCTCCTGCCACAGAATAGAAATTTCTAGAACTGGTGCGATTTTATTCACTTACACAAAAGTATTGAAATAATAATTGCATATAATATGATATAATGATAAATAAAAAGATCTCCTTGGAAATAAGTCGTAATCCTTATTTTAATAAAAATCAATGAAACTGAAAACGCGATTTTACTTGGAATATACAAATTATTTTATTAGTCCACCTCCTAAAAGCTAATCTTAATGTGGAATATTTAACTTACAACTTAATTAGCTATATGAATATTAATTTTCTTGCCATATTATTTGGTCTCACGCGGAAAGAATTTTAGATCGTAATCGAGTGGCAACTGAATTGAAAAATGTTTGTAGCTTTGAGGCAAAATTAGAATATTAGGCATGTAATTATTTTCGTTTCAAACTTATTACTACGAAGAATACCTAGTTTGAACATCTTATTTGTTTTGAGCTATATACCTATGTATATCTACTAAGTAATCTACGTAATTAGGCTATTGCTATTTTGTAATTCTCTTACAAATTTCGTTTTACGTAAGTACCTAATTAATAAAAATAGTAACGTATTTTTTTTGTTCATTAAAGAAAAAATATAAAGCATGAAATTATTATTAAAATTAAATTAAAATCACTTGCGTTCTAAATTACCGGTAAAAAAAAGTACTCAGAACAAAAAAATATATACAGTCGACCGCACGTATGAAAAACAGATTGACAAAATTATATATTACCGTTACAGTGTAACGACTCTTTACGAGCGTTGTAATGCGTGTATCCACGTGGTAACATTACTGCCTACATACTTTTATTGGGTCCTTGAACTTGTACACAATTTGGACGCTCGATAATTCGGCCGCATACACATTACAATCGACGTTACGTAGCGTGTGATATCATCCGCGATAGATACAGTCTATGTAATGGCCTATTTATGGACTAGTTGACGAAAGTTCTGCGATATTAGAGCACTTGTAAACATTGTTGATATTATGGATTTCTATTGCTTTATAAGCAATTCATTCCGATGTCAGAAAAATCAGCAATGAGCGAATGTTAATAAAAATATAATACTCCCCATAACTAATGCATGCTATAAATTTAATAGTGTTAATACATATATTTCTTACTAATATACATTTTCATAGAAATGTAATAGCATTAATAAAAAAGACTAATAACATGTTATTTTAGAAAATTGCGACATTTTTATGAGCATTTGATAAATTTGGTTTTATTTGAACATCTATTAGTTCTAATTGCTTGTTCTACATCATTGAGTCACCACTTTCTACTGATGTAACCCTGACGTAAGCCTATACCTACTACTAACATTTACCTCTGAACAGATTAAGAAACAGGTATTGTTTTCGATATGAGTTTTAGTTTTGTGTAACAAAGTAACGTACCTACTTAAATCAGTATTTTAGAAGTAGAAGGAACCAATTGTAATGCATCGCCTCCTTGTAGAATTAATATTTATATTCAAACGGTTTTATTGATACTTGAGAGAAAAAATATTGTAAAAATTCTTTAATATGTAGTTTTTCATATATATTTATTAGCTATTGCCGGTGCGATACCTACGCAAGCAAAAGTGGTATCTCGTATAATTTAGTAATTATTAAATTCATGTTAAAACATATATATGTAGTTTGTTCAGAAAATATATTTCACTTCTTTAATGTTTAAAGTATTCTTTTTGTCTTTAAATGGGTCGTTTAGGTCCATTTTCCTGTAACAATATTATAATCAATTCGTGAGTGTACAGTGTGCTGTGGAACAAAATTCTGCCCTCAGGCAGCCCTCCTCCGAACGCCAATAACGAACTGGACTTTCTCACAAGTCTGCGCTAGATTTTAATATTGAATGTGTACGAAGAAATTTGAGCTAATTAATGGATATTTTATTTATGCATTCCTAAAAGTTACAAGTCTAAACTGTAATTCGTAATTTTTGATAATTGTCAGACATGGGATTTGAGCTTATTAAGTAACTATTAAAAGTAGTTAACGTGGAGCTATAAATCTTCGAGTCTCAGACATTTGATAGTAAGTCGTAAACACTGAGCTCGAAATTCAACGAAATTTAATTAGCGGTAAAAACTGTTGTATAGGTAGTTCCTGCTGTGCATTTATTAAAGTATTCGCTTTCGTATAAGGAAAATGTTCTGCATAGTCTAAGTACCGGATATCGACGTTAACCGATAATCGCGCGGTCACATGAACCAAGTCGGATACTATTGGTTGCAATAATCTGATAGAACATTCGTTTTGTTAATAACAAAAAGGTATTTTTTATAAAAAAAAAATACTTATAAGTTTTTCAGAATTATAAAACAAAGATTTTTCTTGTTTTAAAAATTACTGAACTGATTCTTATCAACTTCGATTCCAGTTAGCTTGAAGATAGGAAAAATAACGCATTTAATACAAACATTTTGTCTGTTTTCTCGAACTCAAGGATTAATACAATGTTTAACAGGCGTACAAAGATTAATTATAAAACGTTTGATACAGAATTGAAAAAAGAAATGTCTTTAATTGTAAGTGCAAGCCAATTTAATATAAGGTAAAATGTCGCCTCCGGCATCACAATGGCAAATTGCTGATCTTTGACATTGGCGGAACAATGGCGACACGAGATTTATGACGTGCAGCGTTCTTCCGATGCGCTGGCGACACCGTACGATTCTCTACTGGTTTGTTACTGTACCTACTTATGGTGAATCAAACAATATGAAAATTAACTTGAATAACAGTTTTCATACACCTATCATCTAGAAACAGTCAAGTAGGTACCACGTAAAAGTTAATAATAATAATATTAGCGATTATTCTGACGTACCATCGTATATTCAGCGTCTGAAATATAACGAAATAGGTACATATGAATTAAATTTTGTATTTAGAGTAGAAACAAAGTGGATTATTTAGGACACCTAAATTCAGTTACTATTTTATTATTGTGCGATCACTTCTAAATGACCGGTTTTAATGCCTATGCTGTGTTCAATAGCGTTAATGTTGCCCTCGTTAGTGAAAGTTCCCGTCATAAAACTTTTATGTGATTACTTGACATGTTTACGGGGAGGATGGTTTTTTTGGATCAAATTATAAAACAAGGTAGGAATGTACACCTACTAAATTATAAACTATCAATATAAAGACTTAATCGGTATTTGATCATAATGTGCACACGCCCGTTTGCCAGCGAAGAGTCGCGGCCCACGGACACGTGACTCCATAGAAATGATTAGCATTTTTAGGTTAGTCGCTTATTATAACTAAATCTACGAGGTGTTGTAAGTTTAAGCGCAAAATTCTTATTTAACCATAGGTATAGGTATCTACTTACGTCATCAAAACTGTACTTAGCAACTCATATGGGAGGTATACAATACACCTATACGTTACACAAACATAGGTCTATAGATGGTATTTACCTCCCCAATACAATGTAGGTACACACTTACCAGCACATAAAATAATTAGAGAAATTAGAATGCAAGGAGTAAAATTTACGAACGATTTATGTTCCTGGAATATATTATGAAAGGACTGGCACATAAAATTCACTTATATGAAATATTTTTGACCGTATTAATGTCATATTTGAATAAACTGCTTGTAACTGCGCTTCATACGGAGTGGCTATGCTTTCCGGTTACGTCGTTGCAATCATATATAAGTCTGTCAGTGGCTTTCCGCTTTTTTTATAATCAATACATTTTATACAAATGGGTTACAAAAATTATTCTTAATAAGATTTAAAAAAATATTATTTTCTTAATAAATGTTTTAATGTTTTAATAATATGTATAGCTAAAACACATACATACGTATGTATGTGTTTTACCACTCATCCAACGAAATAATACCGAATTTACGAACACCATACGTCCTAAAGTTACCTATACCTATGTAGATGAAGCTACGCATAAATCATCACTTCAATAATCATTGTCAATTGCAAAATGTTAGTCATAGCGTTAATTAAAAATACAATGAGGGTTGTAATAGTGGCAATCGATTACAATTACATTACTTTAATAGAATTAATCTACAGATGAATCTATTGTCAGTTTTGTTAGTTTATTTTGTCAATAATTTAATAAAACTAAGATTTAGTGACATAACCGAATCTAAAATTAACATAGTAAATTTAGTCACCAAAATATCTTATTACTTATTATTATTATGTATATAACGACATTAATTTTATTATTTTATTAGTTTGATCATAAACAATGTTGCCTGCTTTCGTCCTTTCACTTTAACACAAGTTATTTAACAGAATTTTTAAGATATTTCTTGTGCTGGACTTAATCGAATAGCTCATTACTCCCTGTTTTAGTAGGGAAGGTAAATACCTACAGTAGGTAATACACTACTACTAGGGAGAGTTGTGCTTTTAATAAAACAACTAACGATCCTACAATAAACGTTATTTTTGGCATATGATTTATTACACGAGTATTAATAAATAATTTGTTCAAAGGCCGAATCGGGTTACGAGCATAGTCTTAGCGCACCTGTCGCACTCACTCATAATGTCATGATTAAATGAATTTATTAACATACCATAGTGAGAATATTTATTGACGATAACTGTCATTGCAATAGGTATGGACTATAAAAATAATTATGGATTCACAATAAACATACTTTTCGATAAAAAGGAACGTGGGTGAAAGAATTTGTTGAATTTATTTGCTGGCAATATTATACACTCGCATATGGCAAGCCATAAATTACACGTTATCATTAGAAAAAGAACAAGAATTGATACATAGAACGTTTGTATCGCATACATAGTATTGTGACGATTGTAAGAAATGAAAGCCTTCAATTAAAGTAACGAAAGACTTAAAGACTATATCTTTGGCCCCGGAAGATCTAGATTGATATTTTATTTAATGAAATAACTTAACACTGTTATGTATGTATGTAAACACTTCTACTATGTAAATAGAACAAGTGTCGCACTAGGGACTTGTTAGTAACGAAATACGTTTACAAACCTAATTGCGATGACATTTCTCAGAGTTTTTTCAAATGTTCACAATTCTTAAAAAATGTCTATTCAATTTAGACAATGATCTTGTACGGTATAAATTATGTATTTTTTGCAAAACACAAAACTTTCAACGGTACCTGTAAACAATAGATTTACCTGGGAACTAAAATCTTCATGGGTTTTGACCGCATACCTACTTAGAATAGAAAGAGTTCTTTTCTTTACATGTTCATTATGCAATTTTCTAAGACACTGAAAAAATGCATACCAAATTTGTACCCGTAAAATTATAGAAATGGTTGCTGTAATAAAAATTGCCCAATGTTTTGTCCGTGCTGGGTTTTTGTTAATAGAATTATAGGTAGGGCTATAAGTATCCACAATACTTAATTTTGATATTTTAAAAGGTTTGTCATACATTTTATTTTTGAAATGCCTACATAAATTTTACGATTTTTATCTCCAAAGTACTTTATCTAAATATTATAATTAGGTACATTTTGCTCAACACGTTTGAAAAGAAACAATCGTTTATGCTTTACCCAAAATACCGATTGTAACATATGAAGTGATGTAATCGAGCAGCTGATCCTATAAAATATGTTGTAAACAGAGCCGCAATAAAATGAAGGGACCGCGCACTGCCGGTCGCGGCGGCGCGCACACTGGGACGGAAAACCATTTTGCAAACAAGTATGCACATAAAAATATAAAATCAATACCGCCAAATTAAATTCCAATAAAATTATTTACTAATTAATTTACCGAAACATAAAATCGAATTCTAAAATCGTAAAAATAATTAATACTTTAATTCGGAATAATATAACAATTTGTATTCTTACACCTTTTCACGCAAATCACTTCGATCGATTGGGCGGTCGTAAAATTAATAAAAAAATTGTCGCGATATCTGCCGTTGCCAGTGGCCGCCGTAGCTAAGTCGTAAACTGTTCGTCTTAACTGCACCGAACCCACATTGTGACGTTTATACCGAGCCGGCAGGTGTGAACATTATCTTAATTCAGCTACCGAACTGATCGAGGGCTTTGCTTTGCACTTTAATACGCGAATTAACGCCTTCGCGAATCACCCGCCGATACTCGACTAAATACTGAGCTTTACACCTCTTTTTTATTTGTTTTTAATAAAGATAAATATTGATAAACGAACAGTAAACACAAATGTATGTCGTGAATACAAAAATGTTACGTATTGACGTACATTTGTTTGTATAGATGTAGCCGTATTTCTAAAGAATTTTTCTATCAACATATTGCCCAATCACGGAGTTTGAAAGACAATGATGGTCCAGTTTTATGATCAAAAATAAGATAGGTGGTCTAATTTTAAAGTACCTAACCGATTTTAGAACAACTTTTAACAAGCAGAATAAAAGAAACCATTCCTCCGTGCTTCGCTCCAAGTAATTCATTACATCTTAAAATGGATCAATTCGTTTTCGGGGAATGAATAGATATTTGCCGTAAACAGTTTAAGCGAACGCCTGATTTATTAAAATTACCTATTGTCATTAATTCACTAACACTGACAGGGAAGCAGTTTCAGCAGACTTTAAGAATGTTAAGATAAAATAACTTACTACGCCGACTATATTTATCTTTTTGCAAAATTATTGGCAATAAAATATCTACTTAGAATATGAATAATCATAAAGTTTATTTAATTGGCAAACATAGACTGCCCCAATGTTACAGAATAAGCAATAAAGTATTTAAGAGGTAAAATATTGTAATACTAAAAATGTTTATTGCTGTAATTTGTTTATCATGGAGAACGGAAGTTGTTTATACAAAACCTTTAATATTTCAAATGTCTTGTAAATAAGTAGATAAGTAAGTACCTAATAAGATAAGTTAGAAATGGATTTCATTACTACGTATAATTTTTTACTTTTGTAAAAAATAGCTGTAGGTACCTACCTATACCTGTTCATAATAAGTAAAATAACGTTTATAACGTTTCCACGTCCTTAAAGGTACTAACTGAATGTAGTTAAGCTATAATGGGACTTAGTCGATTAGCCCACAACTAAATCTAAGTTACAGTTCAACAGAGGTCAGCCGACCGGAAGAGCGGAGGTCGCGCTCATTCGCCTCAAGGCAACGTGAACTTAGAAAAAAGAACTTACTGCAGAAAATTTATATAGTGACTTTTACTTTTTTAAACTTGTTTAAGCGTCAGGATATTGAGCAACGTTGAACTTAGACATATACATGCGTGGACAGTGATGTTATATTCGTATATACATATCGATAACTCTAAAAAAATTATTAGGTAGGTAATTGAGACTGCAAGCTTGCCGTTATTATAGAAGCGATTTAAAAGCAGTATGGGTTTTTGATATGATGAAGATTCAATATATTATGACTGGCCGGTTCAGTATTTAGTGATGTCTGTTGACTCTGTTGAACCGGCGATTGCGGGTTTGATTTTCACCCATGGCAACTTGTACATATAATTAACATAAATAAGCTTACTTGTTAAGTAGATTGATTAAAAGTTGTTTAAAAGTTTTAATATAGAATTGATAAAGTTAATTTACGTTTAAATCCATGTTATGGAATAACTTTAAATTAAACCATGTTTGGGGGCGGATTGCATTGACAAAATAAACCGACTGTACAGAAAGCTTTATTCACTTTATCAAGTTTTTCTGACGGCATTTCATGTAACGTAGTCATAGTATCTACATCATGTAAACCTGGTTTGTCACAACAAAGTTTTACAACCGTTTCTAAGAATAGTTACTCGTACATTAGCGTAGACTCAATAAAAAAATATCGTAGATAGGTGGTACTTTGACTTACTTCAGTAAAATCAAATAGGTACTTAAATATTCTTTGGAATGTCTGAATTTAGCCAAGTTTTAGTGTATTGAAAATATAACCAATCAATTAGGCAAGACCCATTTCTAAAGTACCAATTGACCCCCACTCAGGGTCAGTGAATTAGATGAGGCGGGGTAGCACCCTTAAAGGCTGTTCGACTAAAACAAAGTGAACTTACATTAGTTGCGACCTAGTTATTTAATAAAAGAACAACATAAGTTATAGAAGAATTTGATTTTAACTTTGTACCTAAAAAACCATGTCATGAAATTACAACGGTTTTATTAAATTTAGTAAAATTGTTTTACACCTAAAACTGGGCTACAACATTAATTATATGTATTTTGTTAAATGAGTTTAAATTAAAACATAAGAATAATTACTAACATGTCTACATTCTAGATATAATAGATTATAAATTGCGAAATAATTATAATTTTACCCCGAATATGAAGAAACATGATACATTCAGGAAATATGTAGGTATACTTTTATTATGGTTATGGATATGGTACAGTAGTGTTGTAAAAATCAGACAGCCATTGCTTTTTGCTATAGGTACATTGTACTAAACACATGTTATTGAAGCCATTACAGAGTAAATGACGGAGAGATAGAAATCACATAGTCAATGCAATGGTTCAAAGTGGATCATAGGTTTTCTATAATTACACTAGTAGGCTACTAAAGCATTACACACGACGAAAGACGAAACGCGACGAACGCAATCAAAATATTTGACACAGATATGTCCCATGAAAAACGTAAAATATGAAAACTTTTTGTTTGTGAATACAAAGAAAAATTACATAATTACAGCTAGTCACATCATAAGTATCACATCAGTAGAACAAAGGAGTAGAGACTAAAAGTATCTAATGGTTATATTATAGACAAGTGTTCATCGTTATTTCTGTTGAATTGTGTCTGTTAGTGGGTATCGACCTTAACACTCGGGAAATATGTAGGTATCTACTGTCAGCGAAATTCGAAAGTAATAACCAGTCACCACACTATCATTTTGATTCGAGCAAGTCGATTACAATAGTAACTGTCCGACACCACATGTACACGTGGTTCATTGAAATAGACAATATCCATGTAATGTAAATGCTCGACAGATTAAACAAAAACAGTATAATTTAATTTTAGTTGCGTTATTGTGTAGGTACTTAGATTTGAACTTGATTAGTAGCCATATTATACAAAAAAATTAATAGAAAGTACGGTAACTGATGCATTGCATTATTTAATTCCGCGTGGTCACATACATATACATACATACCTACATACCTGATAAGGTGTAAAACAAGTATCCATAAAAATAATAGTAGGTAACTAAGTAACTTATACCCTGCAACGTGGTGAACGCCTGACCATTAGGTTATAGAAGCAAAATTGGTCACTTACAACTTATTAACTTTTTGTAAACGTACAATATACTGATACGAAAAAACGTTCGACGCCCACTTCAATAGAAAATTATTCCTATTATTACAGGAGGTAATAACGTTAAAGTTATTTATACCGTTTTACATTAATATGCGAGCAAGCGGATTCTTGCTTTCCTCCTAACTCAAAGCGCTGAAGACAGTGTTTGGTTTTACTTGTTTGTAGAGACATATTTTCGCGGCGCGCCAACTCCGTGCCCTCGCATTTATAATCTTTTCGGGCTTTGACCTGTTAAAATTACTGACACATTTCGGTCCAACGTTGTATCATCCTTTTGGTATTTGTAGATTTGACGCGGTAGCAAACAGTACGAGTATGTTATGTTAGTCAAACCCAGCACTACAATTTTTTAAGAGAGCGTTACATCCATACCTGCGGGTGCATTATGAAGTCAGTCTTGATTGTAGTCGTTGAGACCAATGAATTTCAGCCAAGACACTTTGTTATGGGCCTTACGAAAACAATACACCTCTCATCATTTACCTTATCACGTACATTGTCATCTTTAAAATATAACTTGTAACATGTCACACTCTCAACAATACCATCACAGATTTATATTTTCACATAGCTAATTTCAAACACATTATAAAACTACGCTTAACACACAGTCCGCGAGCGTATTTTCCGTTGTAAACATGACGGCGAACCGCATAATGTTTTATGTATCGCAAGTGCAGTGCAAGAGGAAATTCTCATTAGAATTCTGCGTGAGCGCTGATGATTCCAACATTCGTGCGCAGACAGTCAAACACATCTCCCGTGATGCGTGTGAAAAAGTAAAAGCAAATCGTCTATTTTTATGTCAAAGTTGACATAATACAACGTGATATCCGTATGTAAATGCAAGTTTCATCCAAGCCAAACGAAGTCCAGGTGTAAAGGCTGTCCGTCCAGCGATCCGGAATTGTGGAAGCTTCAAGAACCGTTCGCAGCTTTCTTCATCGATGGCGGGTGACAACATCACTGATTACGGTGCGTAAATTGGCAGTACGTGCACCGAATCGCGTGCTCCGGACGCTTTGATGGCACGCCGCTATCAAATTCAACTGTGGTAGGTCACGCTTTAACAATTCTTACGCCATATGCATAACGATTGGCAGCATTCCATTCACTGCCGTTGCAAATGTATTGTGGGTAGGAGTTGGACCTTGCACTCGAAACGTCTACTACCATCGAAAAGCTTCACTAAACTAAGCCCACTGAAAATTACAATGTTAAAGGAAGCCGACATAGATAGGGCATAGATAACTCAATTTTGTAGCCCTGTGGGTTAATAAATTATAATTTACGATTGTGTTTCTGGATGCCGTTCGAAGTGAAAAAGTGGCTTCTCTAATAGAAACGTTGGTTTTTTTGACCCGCATGCATCGTCAGTCGAGGCAAGCTTTCAACCGTTTATAAGATATTCTCTTCAACCATTTTAAACAAATGTAAAGATGTTGATTAATGCTGACTCTCTCTAAAAATAAATAACAAGTAATAAATAACAAATTTATACTTAAATGGGTCCCTTAGTAATTACATAAAAACGTTTAAAAATAAAACGCACCTATTTCTCACGTACGTACGCTAAACAATAACTGTATGATAAAAAGATTACATTTCAAACAATTGCATTTCAAACAAATTTTGTGTTACATTCTAATTAAACTTAGGAGGCAGTAAGTAGCAAAATTGTATTCACATTAATTAAAACGTGTAATGAAAATATTATCATTAGTGGCATTTTTTAAGCTAGACAATCTGGATAGGTCCGAATGGGACAGGTATATTTCACTTGGTATCGCTCACACTGGAAGGGTATTTAGTGAAGTATGTGGAGGGGCCCCATACATCATGTGATCGGCGCCGGCGCAAACTTTCTGTTCAATTCCCGCCGTGAATATTTCAATTTTAAAAATGGTTGTAACAGTTTCGAAGTGTTCTCTTCGGCCGCAATTAGCTATTCTAAAACGAATGCCATTCTTTCGTTATACAGAATTATGGAACATTAAAATTTGCCATACAAAAAATATAAAATTTGTTAGTCATACTTTCACCTATGCTTCACCATAAAATACTTACAAACGGTGCGCGTCTATAAAGTTTTATAGTGCTGTAATTATCATGATTCCTACCGAAATGGTGTGATAAACTTTATTGATCGTTATAACGAGTGCCGAGTCAAATCTCTGAGTGCCGTGACTGATCGAACAGATTTGATACGGAATCTAACACAACTTGTGATTGACTAAGAATAATTAAAAAGTAGCGAGCCGCCAAGAATACTTATATCTCTCACTTCATTTAACGTGTCAAGTACATGGGTACAAAGACACGCGTGCACACAGGTAATAATAATTCTTAAGTGTACTTTATGTTATCGTAAGTAATACCAGTTAAGCTATCTATACATCATATAAAAGAATAAATGTTGAATAAGTTCCTATAACTATTTAAGTTATTACAGAAATAGGAAGATCGATTCAATAAATGCAATTCGTAATGTCATAATTAATTACGAAAGTTATCTACTCTTCAACGTAGCGAAGTAAAAATTGGCATTTTATTCATGAAGATCAAATATTTGTACGATTTAATGTGGAAACAATGAAAACAAGGCAAAACAGTCACCTAGTTTTATGTGCGATTTGCCCTGGGACCGACACGATTAACCGACTTAGTATAAAAGAAGATACAGTGTTCCGTAGAACGCTAGTTTTGGCACGGAGCATCCTATATCAGCGAAGTAGTATCGAAATATCCCATACGTTTACTCGTCACACAATAACTACCCTTATGTCCTTAACAAAAGGTTCAAGACATATTTTAATATACCACACCATCTGCGAATAGGTGTTTATGAAAATTGTCCTTAAAGCGGTGAGAATAAAAATTAATTTTGTTTGCAAAAAGAAGGGATTTTTGCTTCGGATGAAAGGCTAGTGTGGTAGAGTTATTTATTCGAAGTGTATTTTACCGTGTACTGTTTATGTGGAATTAAATATGGTTTAATAGTTTACTAAGAACGGGTTAGAGCCCGCAAAAATTAACTGATGCAATTTTAGTAAAACGATGTAATTTAGTAGAACGTTGACGTGTAACCGTAGTTATTAGGTTCCCATATTATAGTCGATTCATGCGAAGATTTATATATGTGAACAGAGTACAATATGTTATAAAATTACAATAAATGTGATAAGACTGGCCTCGTGGTCGAGTGGCTAGAGACCCTGACTGCAAAACCGGAGGTCGTGGGTTCGATTCCCATTCAGGACAAACATTTGTGTGATGAGCACATTTGTTTGTTCTGTGTTTGGGCGTAATAATAATATCTATATAAGTACTATATCGTATGTATATATATGTATGTATATCAGCTGTCCTGTTACCATAACACAGGAATTAAATTGCCTAATTTGGGATCAGACAGCCGTGTCTGGAATTGTCCCCAGTTATTCGTTATCAAGATATTGTAAGTAGCAAATGAAATGCTAATTTTAAAAGGAACGAAATTACGTAATTCTCATTCTCAAATAGTTATGCTAAATGTGTGATCGGACAATATAAACGCAATATATTTGAGTAATTTTAAATAATTTTTATCGAAAAAAGTAGTGTAAATCACCGTTAGCTATCTTTTTAACGAGTTATCTGCTGTGTTGCGATACTCGAGGTCTACATTAAAATGTATCACAATTATTACATATAAAGTCAATCAACAAACGTCAAGACAAAAGACAACAACTCAAGCACAAATTAATAGAGATATTATTTACCGAACTCTAGACGTCACATCTAGCATTCTAAATCTCTTTAAACTTTGACCAAATATAAAAATCTCCATATTAAACTGTATTAAAAGTTTTTAGTAGACAAAATTGAAATTGGATTCAGACTTGACAAGATTTTTAACATTCATTTATCTGTATCAAAATATCGTCAACAACTCTATACGACATAGTTATCCATAATATTACTTAAGTAGTGTGAAATTTGCTTATGGGCATGAGGTTAGCTTAGTAAAGTCTTCTCATTCTGATATTATTCTCGTGTCCTCTAATGTAATAATAGAAAAAATACAGATAATATAGTGACAGATAATGACTTACAACTTTTTACTTATTAGGTACAGCCACTACTAACCACTTACTAACAAATAACCGTGTGTGTAAATGGGTTAGTTAATTAGACAGAGGAATTACCTTTTTATAGTATCCTTGATATTTTGCTTTTATTTTGGATAGTGGTGAGCGAAGAATCATGCAAAATTATTATTAATTACCTACCGATCAGACTTCAGTTCTAAGGGCCGAGTCTTACTCTATGCGAAGCGATAATCGCGTGACATGTAAATGGGAGATATTTTATGTACAGAAGCATATTGGACATTGAATAAGGGAAAGTAGAAAATAAGTATGTGCATTTATTCATTTGTTTAAATACTTATCATCATTAAGCAAATAGTTCAAAACGTTAAAACTTAAAAGTGGTCTTAATATAAAGATCGTGATAATTCCTTTACTGCTTTAATACTAATAAAATTTGTTTATCACTTTATACTAATAGTTTATATTTCATTTAATGGTTTATAGTTTGGTAGTGGTAATTTAAAGAGATTGTAAAATAAATGTTAAAAGGAACTTCTATATGGCTTAAAAATGTATTCATAACATACCTCACAATGTTGTATCTACAGTTTTATTTTTAGATCTCGTAAGATGTCATGAAGAGATAATTACTGTACAATCATTTATGATTGTTTAATGAACTATAATTTATGTGTCTCTAATTTACCAGTCTTGGTTGTTTCAACTGCCCTTTAGCGTGACTATAGTGCTGTAAGTAATTAAGCAGTCCATCATTTAAATACATAGTTATCATACTGCATACACATGAGATTACTCTAAATTTGATTTTTGCAATTCTGTAACCCTCAACCTCAACATTACAACATTAGTAGTACATACACCTTATATGAATTCTTTACGATACTTTTAAGTCATGTGATATTATGTGTCACTATATATATGACACATAATAATAGATACATACTATAGTTTAATATTTTAATTGTCTCACAATTTATCGTATAAGACATTAAATTGAATTCATTTAAGTTAATTAATTTATAATGAGTTGTAGAATTAACTACGCACTTTCAAAATTATATTATATTTCAAGTTATTATACAAACAAGTACTTACAATAAGCAGAAGCAAATTACTACGTTTTTTAAAGTAAAGTTATTGTTTATTTTCAATACCTTGTTGTAATTAAACCTTAATGGGTTAGTAAAAACACAATGGCAAACAATTTTATGGAACTATTAATAAAATTGAAACCCATCTCACATATTTTCTCCTAGCCCTATTTGCAAACTTGCTCACTGTTGTAAGTATAGATACGTAAATGCAACAAAGTTTCAGAAACATGTGTTTCATGGACACGGAGCCTAAAAACCGCTGAGCGGCTGCTCGAACGTAAAGTGTGTAATAATACCTTTTACCCATACCCCTTCTAATTAATACGGTGCATAATATGAAACATGATGTATATATGGAGGCGAGTGTGTATGCGTTTTATTTAAAGCAACAGTTTTTATAATTTCGGTAGCTTTGTAATGTTAATGATGGTGAAGATGCCGCGTATAATTATTTCTGTTACAGGTATGTGGTATGTAAACAACGGGGCATCATAATTACAGAGTGGTATTAAATTCTTCTGTAACGTCCGAGAAATAACAAAAACATGTCAAGAAGATAATTAATTAGTTCCCAGATGTGAAAATTTATTGTATTTAACTGTTATATTAGGTATGTGTAATCGGATTTAATTATAATTTTTTTGAAAATTTATAATAAATTTAAATGCACACTATTATTTCAATTTCATATCTAATATTTCTACAAAGAAAGATCAGAAAGATTTATTTGAATATATAGATATATAGGTACAGTAGGTACGTACTACTTAGATCCTGATTTTAGCGTCCACAACAATCTGTTAGAGAATTTTAAAAAAGCATAATTAGTTACATCAAGTAATGAGAAGGGAAAACTACGATATAACTACGAATGCATCTATACGTAGGTAATGAAAAGTGGAAGTTCTCAGCAAACACAAAGTGGCATCGAAACAATTGCATATCAGAACGGATGGTCACGAATGGAAGTAACCCGTGATTTTCAATGCAACGCGTAATAACATCGCTCGAGTTAAAACTATCGACGGATAAACTAGCTTTTGCCAATACCGCCTAAATGATATATGTAAATCGACTGGAAGAGACAAGGCTAAGAATAATAAATACTGACTAGATTTACGAACAACAATTGTGGTTACATTAAAATAATTTATTTGATCATTTTTATTACTTTTGTATCAAGCTGTAATTAAAAATGCAGGTACATAAGTACATTTTGATGAGTTCAGGTAATCGTGACAACAATATAGACGCAGAAATGTTAGGCCACGCAATATTGGTCATTGCTGTCCAATTTAGTATTTCTCCTAGTAATAAATACCTAAAATCTAACTCCTACTAAAAATTTAAACCAATTTGCCAATAAGTAAAGCAATGCGACCAGAAAAGTTAATGTAGGTACCTACTCATATCTATCTATCACAGTTTAATAAAATCACCCAGTATAAATTATGTCAAATTAATAAAGTTAGGTACTTATTAATTTCCGACTAATAGACCAATAAATAAGTCAGTGACAGGTTTGTTACCAAATAAAATATTACATATTAATTTATATTATTATTTAAAAGTTATTAGGTACTAGAACTTTAAATATATACATAACGGACTTAATACATAGCTATATAACCTTTAGCGAGTGGTTGTAAAATCCCTAATGAATCCTAGGTTTTTTTTAATAATATATCAGCAGTAGCAAGGATGTTCCATAGATTCACCGGGCAGCGTCGGAGTAACTCACAAAAAACGCACACGCACACTTTGTCATATTTATCACTTCACAGCTGTACACCTATGATCGATCCTTATCCAAGATGGCCGCCGCCGCGCCGCATACAGGCGGGAAACATGCGTATGCGCACCTCCTCCGCCATAATGCAATCGATCTGCCAATATCCAGCATTTAAACTTTTACTCATTGTTTTAATTTCGCATTAAAATTAAAAACAAATTCAACACGCAACGAACTGTCACGGAACGAACGTGCTTGCTCGTACACGATTTTCGCTTAACTAAAAGTTAAAAAACTTAAGCGTATTCAAAACTTGAAAGCCATAAAACATATCTCCCCCATTATTAGTTTATGGGCTGCGACTGTTACAGGGCTATTATGTTATTTTTGTGTGTATCGGGTGTTTGTTTTGATTGTGTGCGGTGGACGGACGAACCAATTTGGAGAACCATTACAACGTTTCTATTGAGTTCGGGTACAATCTTTTATGAACTGTTCATATTCAAGGTCGCACGCCTAGTAACTGTTCAGGATGTTTTGTTCTTTTTTTGTGTTTGATGCAATGATAATAATAAACTTTAAAATAAGAGCTGTAACGTTTTGTTTTATTTCTTCGTATTTCGTACGTTATAAAAATTTGTATTGCATTTGTATTATAAAGATAAGTATCTATTTAGCAACATAATATGTTACTTCTAAAATAATTACTCGGGAGAATTTGTTGAAAGGAAAGATTTTTGAAATAAAAATCAAAGCATTTAAATTACAAAATAGCCTGGTCCAGCTAACGTCAAAATGAGGTTTAATAGAAAACTGCGTAATGTTGGCTGTTTCCTTCGTCTTGATTCGTTACACGTAAGCGTAACGTAGTAGAGCAAACGGCTTGGCAAAGCTCCGTGACTTGCGGACGCGTTTGCATTCCCTAAGTCAGATATAGGTACACCTATATCTTACAGATTTCTATTTAGATGACTCATGCATATTGAAACAATACTTATGTTGTACAGCTAAAAAAAAGATTGCAATGTACAATAAAATATAAACACTATTCAATGAACATTTTTATAAAAAAGTAGCACGAAAATAAAATAAAAAGATTAGGAAAACTATTAATAGTAATAGACATGTTTGGGCTATACTAGGCATAATATAATAAATTGCAAGTTAGATATTACCAACTTTAGATATTAGCTTACGCAAGTTGTCAAACAAAAATAAGATATCTACCTAGTAAACGTATGCTTTTTTTATTTGGGTTGATAGGCTGAGCCCTACGACTCCAGGAACAAAACTATGATACCTACCTAGTAAACGTATGCTTACTTATTAAGTAATTAAGAAACATTTTTTTTATTTTCATGCTTAAAAAATTTATACCTGTCAATACCTACTTCGTATAAAAGCATTCTCTACCTATACAATTAAGAAAAATATACAATTATCGTAAAGGTTCAATTTTGAGTTTAATTTTGGCGACTGTATCGTTTTCTTGAACTATTTAGGTGAACTAAGCGGATATCGAGCATTCTTTCCGTATTCGTAGGTACCTACAGTAAATAAGGTAGAGCAAGCTTCTCGTCGTACGACACTCATGATTTACGGTTGCGCCCGCATTCTACAGTCAGCTGCTGCGTTCCGTACTTACTCATCCTAGTTTTAATACAAATATCTCTATATTTTGAGATTCATTGATTATCATATTTCTATTTGTTTCGTATTAACATATCGTTTTGATTTTAGATTAAATAAAATAATTAATTTTTTCGGCAAGCTTTCGACACCTGACAGCTTCGTCCAGGTGTACATACCTGTATATGTTGCAGTTACGAAGAAGAGACCTGGAACTTACTGCAACACGCTTAAGATAAATAAGTACCTATACATCATTGGTAAGCAAGTCCCACATAGGAAGCTGTTATGAAAGGTGCTGACACGCTAACGTGATCCTTGAAACACGCTAATAGTTTGAAATATTTCCCACTGATGTTCACCCATCGATATCGACGAAAGTCGAACCAGTTTGATATTGTTAAACCGAGAAGACCATCTGATTTACGCCAGCACGTTAATGATATGAGCGCTAATTTCGTTCACAATCATTTTTAATTTCAGTGAAGATTATTAAAATCCTTATATAAAATAAAGCCAATAAATGTATGAAAATAATGCGTGTTTAGAGGTGCAATCATATGATACACCAAGCCTGCCGTAAAGAACTTCGTTCCAATAATATTTTTTTCTGTATACAATGTTAATAGGTAACTATGTACATCTATGCAATTTAATTGAGAGTCACAAAACGTACATACAAGTCTCATTACAAAGCGCAAAGTAGAGCAACCTTCTTGGCAACTCGTAGCCTGTACACTATGCGGATACGCTTGCATTTTGCTCTCACAATGCAGGCTCTGCCAACGGAATCCATTAAAATGGAGGAAAAGGGATTTTTACGAGTAAATAAGAAATTTTAAAATCAGTTTTTTTATGTTCTGATCATCACACCTGAACGGATTCTTAGTTAATATAATTTGATGATTAATAAAAAATATTAAGTATCCATATTGTTTATAATGAATACTCAGTTACAGAATTTGCAATACTACCAATTGGAAGTATCAAATCAGTATACACAAAAAGTAACTTAAATTTGAAGTATGTAGATCCAGGGGTAATAGTCAAGTGATGAACCCGAGCCTTTCGATTAAGGCTCTATCTACACGGATAATATGCACGTTTTGGGTAATCGGACAACTTTGCGGGATTATGAATTATGCCATACATTGTCTCACTATAAATTATGTGCTCCTATATCCCTAATCCCTGAGCCGGTATATATTAACAGACTGATTTTTATATAATCAGTGTTAGTAGAGCGAGTCTATTTAATCCAAGTTTGAATCAATAACGTTTCAATTTTCAATAATACTCAAGTCCTGCAATTCGCAACAATGTTACGTTCGATTGAATGACCTCCGATGTGTCTGTTTTCCAAAGAAAAAACACAAGCGAAACAAGCGAAATGAAAGAGTACGGAATATGTTCATGTAAGCAACTAGGTAGTGATTACAATATCTCATTTCCCTTTAATAAAGGAGCATTTAAAATATTCAGCCGCAAGCGAAATTCAGTCGCCAATTTGGGAACCTGTTTAGAAATTATAGGGTCAGGTTAGACGCTGGATTGAAAGTGAAGCGAAATTATTGTGCATACATGAACAGATATACAATGCGATGTTATGGTTAATTAATGTTGGCTGGCCTGTTGGTCGAGTAGGTTTAGACACCCTGACTTCTAAACCGGTGGTCTTGGCTTCGATTCCCACCACAGGACTAACATTCGTGTGATGAGCACATATGTATGATCTGAATTTGGCTGTAGTGAAAATATCTATATTGGCATTATACATAATATAAAGAAAGTGGAACTTGAACATTTCCATGCTTATGTATTAATACAAAACGTAAAAAAAGACACTTGTACTTACTTTTATTGGAAACAGTAAGTATGTATTCGACCAAGATATGTTATACCTACCCTTATATCATAATGTACGATAGTATAATATTTACACTTTATTAAAATGAACCTACCGCGATCACAATAATTATAATGAGAAAGAAAAATTAATCTGATGACTGCGGAACACTTTACCAGCTTGTAGTCTTTTAAATTATTTATAGTCTACCAAATCCTTCAATTAATTAAATTCGTCTAATCTATGTTTTAAGATTTATCTGTCTAATTACTTATTCAAAGCGCGCATGCACGTTAGAAAAAGTATAAAAAACCGGTTACACATAAGCCCATTGTCGTCAAGAGGTTCCGTTGTTTGAAATTCATTTTGATGAAAATGTATCGTAACATTTTAGTACTATTGCACGTTTATTTTATTGCGTACAAAATGATATATTGTTTTCAGTAACATTCACTTCTAATTCATAGCAATTGATGCAATCAATATGAATACGTAATAGATGCAATGTTATACACCGTTACAAAAACTAGTACACCATTATAAGTGTGAGTAAGAATATAATTTGATTGAGAATTCTCAGTAAAAACGAATGACCAGTAGGTACCATTAAGATATTAAAGATCAGAAAATTTCACAAACATTTTAACTTCCCGTTTCGTACGTGTCGCTAAAGAACCCCAAAATACCGGAGCCATAAATAAAGCTGACCGAATCTCAATCCGTAGACAATTGCTTCCTTTAAATAAAGATTAAATATTTCAAAGTAGGTACAAAACTGAATGGTTTTCCGTATAAAAAAAAATATAATGCAAAAAATTTCCCTACTCTATGTTAATTTTCTTAACATGTCTGAATAGATCTTTCAATGGATAATGGTTTTATTATGGTGTTATCACCGGTCTAGATGAACAATTACATAATTCAGGCACCGGACATGAAAAGCTATCATACCTATTTATAACCAGTCATACAAACCAATGGTTATTCAACGTTCTAGTACCTCAATGTTATTATGATACTTTTTGCTTCGTTTTTTGAGATTTCGCTCTGATATTGTAATGCTTACCTCCCTTTTTGTTAATTGCTGTGTATTAATTGACCAAATTATACATTTGAATATTAAGGCTTAAGTTGATAAATAGGATATTTTTAATAAATGACAATGCAGATTTGCAAGATTTCATTAAACGAAAGTGAGCTTATTTTATCATTTTTCAATATATATATTTTTCATCATTTAAAATGTTATTAGTTACATAACGAAGTGACATAGAAAAGATAAGTATTTAAAAATTATGTGTTTTGTTTGCAATACGACTGTTTTTTTGGAAATAAACTCGTTTTTTTCCGTTTGATAATTATTCAAAGCGAGTGCCAGTAGGTGCGGGCCGAAGGGCCCCAACTCCGCCGCTCGCACGGCCCACGACCGCGGCCTTGTATTGTTTTCGCGGGCGTTGCGTGAACCCCAAGTGAAATATAGCCGACAGTTCGACTACTTATTTTAGTTAGTTTTATTTTTTAGGCCGTGTTACTTAATTTTATCAAGTTTCATGAGTTATGGCAGCGGACCACACGCGCGCCGCGGTAATTACAAGACCCTAGCGGATAGTGTTGTGTTACGGAAGGTTGCATACCTTCTAAGCCTTATGAGAGCGGTTCACCTTGTTCTCAACGAGAATTTTACTTATAAGTCATGTTGGAAGTTATATTATTTATAGCTATTTCAAGATCTTATACGAATCTGCTTAGAATTTCATGAGAATGTTATTTGAGTATGATTTAAAAATTCTTTTGTCACTACTCCTTACAAGAAGTAGGTACGGGTACCTACTTCGTTGTATATGAACTGATTAGTAGGAATTGTATAGTAACTGTGTAGACCGTGTGGTCTTTAACTGTAAACGCATTAGTGAAATACTAAATAGTAATTTAGCACCTAAATATTATTTTTAATTTCATTAACACAGAGTTCAATTTTTTCGCTCTTAATATTTTTTACAGCAGTGAAACCTTTATCAGTCATGTTAAGGCTTTTATTAAATAATAATACATAATTAAACATTGTATGTAATAGCATTTATACGGCTGTTTATTATTAATAGTAAGAAGCTATACAAAGGTCTCTTCTTTGTTTTCAGTACATCGTCAAGATCAAGTCATTACAAATCATATGTTGGATGGTGAAACTCAAGTTAATAATAATGCGCCCAAACTAGATCGGGCCGTTGACCCGGGCGGGCGGTGCGGCGCGGGCGCTCCGGACCGCGAAGCGCTAAAATGCTGCTCGCTACCTTACATCATGTGCTACAAGATCCTCCACATGGACACTAACTTTTAATGGCCGTAAAATTTTATACTAATGGATTAAAGTTTTATAACTAAGAATGTTAATTTTATTGTACCATTTTTTTTTTACAACAAAGTACTAAGGTCGAGCTTCACGACCTAAGCCGTAACACTCAAGCTGTTTAGTTCATTTTGCTGAAAGCCTTCGACTTCATACAAAACAATTGTCTTGATAAAGATATTGATCTTGATATTGATTTTACGGATAATGAGGATACCTAAGGAATCGAAGCTGCATTTTGATTTTTGTGCGCCACAGCGGAGTAGCCAAGGTGTTATCTTCTGTGCGAAGGTTTATGCTACCTAAATAATTTAAGTTGTAAGAATAGACGCATTTCAAGTTTTATTTATATTATAATAGCCCTATTTAATCATATGTGATGATAAATTTGTTAAACTATTTTTTTTATTAAAAATCTCTTTTCGATGTGTTATGTATTGTGTGACTTTGGTGTCGATTTTGTGTGCTACCATATACATAATTTAAATTATAAATTGCTTGTTGTTTATAATATTTCAAATAAAAACACTGCAATCGTTCATTACCATTAGCATTACGATATGCAATAAATTTCAATAGTTGTAAAGTAACTAACGATACACACCAATCTTTTAAATGTTGTCAATAAACGATGTTGAATATGAACAAATGTAAATAAAGTTATTTTTTCAATTTCAGTGATAACCTCGCAGTAAGTAGTGTATTGAATTTTATATCGGTTTTAAGTAATGCACTTTGTCGTCTGAACACATTAATATATTTTTGATATATGGTATAGAAAATTAACTACTCTGTAACCCGGAAATTCAATCGTACCAATAATTGCTCATCACAGTATGCGGAAATGGGTATTTCAGTTTTGTTTAGTACCTACTTGCTTGCTTGAACATAACTTACATATTTAGTATATAAAGATTCTGAAATTATCATTAAAAACTAATATATTATATTTTTATTATAATTATAGAATAATTTATTAAGAAATATACATATGTATCTAAGTTCGTACCTATGTCATTCAACTTAAAGTCTTCAGATAATTATAAAAATAGCCACACCTTCTGTGGAAAAAGTAATACCTTATCTTGTTCGTGTACATAAATTCAATAAAGAAGACTGTCAGTTTATTTCTTCAATTACTATTATCTTGAGGAATATTAATTATTACGACTATTATTTCTCAACAATAAAGACAGCTCATTAATTGCCTTATATGATAAAAACAAATCATATAATACAACATTAAATATAGAGTTAACGATAAGTAATGTTGCCGCTTCTCTAGGAGAATTTCTAAATATTTAACTTTAAACAATTAATATTTATTTTTCAATACTTATTATTTAAACATAATTAGACATTTAATTTCATTTCGTACAATTTTTACTATAATAGGTAATTAAATGTAGAAATTACAAGTATTTAAATTAACGTCAATTTAAATTCAGAAACATTAAATTTAATAAGTATAATAAATGTAATATAATGGCAAAATTTTGAATAACATTATATTTAATATGCTTATTACTTTAAGCAGCAATCAAGATTATATATTAGTTATTTAATATTACCGTATGTTAAAAACAGTGACAAATTCAAATAAGACCTGAAATTTCGTCTGCGCCTCATGGGATACTCTAATAGGGTCACGTAACATTTTAGGGCTTCAACATTGGAAAGTATTTCTACGGTGGTTTTGGGTTGTATGTACCGTTAATTAGTTCCTTCGTAACTTGTATTGAATAAAAACATTGGACTTATTTTTGCAGACTAATTTGCCTGAAAACTAATAGGAAATTTTTGGAATAACATATTTGTGATCTTCTTTTCAAATATTAGGTATCTATGTGTCGGAAATGAGAAAAATATTACTGAATCGACTGACCTGCTATAGCCATCCAAGGGTAGAAGGTGTGGTTGGTGGGTTGATGTTGAACTGGTTGCGCTGCTGCAGCCGCTCCGGGGAGGGCACACTGGTTTCCCCACGGAAGGGCTCGACCTGGGCTCGACGACTCGCTGTAGCGGGCTTCAGGAGTACAAGCTGCAGGTCTCACCAGCGCCCCCAGACTGGAGCCCCAGGCTTCCTTGCCTCCATAGCCGTTCTGCTGTTCGCTGCCAGCCTTCGAGCAATCTGCTTTAGCGTACTGCTGGTCTCCTGCGTAAAGCTTGCAGGCGGCCGCCACCGAGGCATCGTACGGCGAATCCTGCGGCCGGGGTTGATGCAGCGCGTGAGGCTGTGCATACGTCAAGCCCAGGGGAAACCCTCGGTACTGGTCGCCACCGCCGCCGCCCTGGTGCACACCGTGGGCCCCGTAGAAGCCGCCCTGCTCGAAGTAGGAGTTCATCGTGTACGGTCACCGACACTAACGTCACTCAGTTAGAGAACACTTATGTCATCGCGCCCCCCGCGCCGTGATAACGCGACCTCCGCCGTCACTTCGAATGCGGACCGAGTGAATATTAACTTTATTAATTTTATTGGCTATTAAACGTCACTCGAGCGTCATAATGGGCTTCGTCGGCGATAAAGGCCGGTCGACGTGTGTTTACTTTTTACGATTATTTTACGAGTGTGAGGCGCGTGCCGCGGGTTTTACGAGTTTTTAAGCGGTCCCGCGTGCGGCGTCGGCCCGTCTCGTACGGTCACGTGCGAGCGGTTAGTTCTGTTTCAGTTTTCAGTGGACATGTGTCGAGACGTGCGTGCGTCGCGAGCGAAGTTTGAGATCGCGTGCGGCGGGAGCGCGACTGTGTGCCGGACGACCGGCGCGACTCGGCTCACGCAGTCTACTGAGCGGAGCGGCCACGCGCGCCGCCCCGCGCCCGCTTGCGATCGCAACACCACCGTACGTTCCGTCCCCTTTTCGCTAATCACTATAAATATTATCAGTAACGCTCTCTCTTCCCTGTCTTATCACTCCTCCTCGAGCACGTGGTTCGCCTCTCGAAACTTATCAACACCGCTGGTCTTCACGTACCTACACGACTGTCCAAGAGCCTAATTTTTATTGATGATAAGCTATCATAATATCAAACTTTCTGTTGTCTTCTAAAATATTGATGACATTTATTAGAATGATTACATTTCCGCTAATAAAGCTGAAGGTGTCGGATGAGCAAAAAACGTTGACAAAAAGCAAATAATGATGTTGCTACTGAAAAGTTAAGCGGCACAGTCGTAAAGTCATAAACGTACAATTAGTGAAACGGGCCAGTAAAGAAAAGATTTTACAACCACTCCTCGGTCGGGCCACAATGAGCGCGCAGTATCGTAACAAGGTGCTGAATAGAGTGAGAAGTCGTAAAGATGATTATTATTTCTTCTACTACCTGTTTTTACGAGTGGTGTTTCTGTCTCTTTCGCGCTAAGCGTTGCGTCGATCTCCGAGGAGGGACAGTGAACTATTTGTAGAACGCGTGTAGGGCTGGCGGTGCGGAGTGATATATAGCTATCTCTGTCGTTCGCAGTGTGGCGCGTGCAGACAAGCCACACTATCGAAGGGTAAACAATGGCGCATTATCGCAAGAGCAGTTGCGTCCAAATGAAGTCATCAAACGAATGAATGGCGAGAGCCTACCAGGAGACACGCTCGCATTTTTATTGCACACTCTTTAAACAAATATTTGCCGATAAGAGCGCGGTTTAGTCGTCGATATTTTATGGCGCGTAATTGGTCAATTTAAAACTAGATGTCATTTCCTGTGCAGGTTTTTTCCTTTTAGAAATCTAAACTGCGTAGATGAAGATCAATTTAATTTTATGTTGCGTGCTTATTGTCGCCGTTAAGTAGCACTTTATTATCAAATAATAATAATATCATACGTACCTATGGCATAACTTTACTAATACCCTTTAATTATGTAAAAGTATTTTAATTTTACGTTCCTGTATGGTTTTTCAATAATATATACCTAGGTATTTATATTACCTACTTATGACAGTGTAGTCGAAACAGAATATAAACATTTGCACTCAATTTTAAATAAGATCTATGTAAATTCGGTTAGATATTTACACTTACGAGTAGGTACATATTTATGTTGCTACTTCTGAAGACTAAGTAGCCTAACGCCTGCAATCTAATTGCCTGAGTATCTTAGATCTACAATTTTCAAGCAAATCAAGCAGAATATTGCTAGATAGAGGTGGATAGAGCTCAAGACCAGCTTCTCATCATCTGATTTGGTGCGTTGATTTGTGGGCTATCGTAGTCACGAAAACAGAAAAAAATACTTCCTAGTTATGTAGGAAATAATTTCATAATCCTACAAAATTCTTATAGGAAATTAGAAAGCGATAAAGAATTTTGACTACAGTAGGTAGGTACGTAGCAATAAACAGGCTTCGTCTACGACACGGTTCTTATAAGACATAATATTGTCTTCCAACAAGACAGCTGATAAAATAACCTACCTAAATATTATAATTTAATAAAAATAAGTATATATGTAGGTACCTATAGGTAATAACTAACATGGCACTATTATTCTTGACCGTCATTATGGCTGAAAACCATCGATTCTCCGACATAGGAATTCATGGCGGTTTTCTTCTGATGAAGAGGTATAAAGTAACGAGTATAATTACACAAGTACTCACTTCAACTTTTCTGCTAAGTAAATACACATAATTTAATACAGGTGCTGAATAAGAAAAAAATCGTAGTCAAGTACGTAGACGTGTAAGCATAAAACTGATTATAGATACGAGTATCAATCTATTGAGAGTCGTATTTTAAATATTAAAATCCCCAATCGACGATATAAGTATCGTTGTTATCAGCGGGTATAACATCGATGTCATCAGCCGTAACGCTTATCAGAGCGAGCATGTGCAAAACATCTCATTCGCATTCAGGCGACAGATGGCACGATATTGGCCGGCGCCCGCGCAGGGCACGCGTTCACCTCGTAAACACGATTTTTACTACCACTCGAACGCTCGTAAACGTCACGTGAATTGCGCCGTTTGTAGAACTCTCAGTAAACACCGCTCAGATTATTTCGTATACGCCTCCGGGGCTAAACCTCGATATAAATTCGAAACTTTATGGAGGCACTGGCCGACGAGCGCGGTTTGTTATTATGCCGTTCCTTAGACGTTTATTGAACCATTATTGACTTGTTTAAAGTATCACCCGCTTGATAGAGATAAAGGAGTAGTTGATAGTTTATGTCTTCATCGTACGAGGATATAACAATATTGGCCGCGTGCGCGGCCGCGTCTAGATGTCTGCGCCGACTCGATTACAGCGGTTTTATGACTGTAATTATTTTCCTTTTTATAGAGCCTCATGGGTTTATGGCTGACTATGTGATTCATATCAATCAATGCGTTTATAATCGACCACTGTAGTGCCGGCCTCTAAAGGCAGTAAATGCTATTCTAACGGGTTTTCAGTTTCCTCATGAATACCATACTAGAAATATTGCCCATAGGCATACATTTTTTATTAAATTCTTATATACTTCAGTATATTGTATAGCATTACGGACAACTTTTGGGTGTTGTAATGGTATAAGTACATTTTTACCTGTAGCAGGGTCGGTTTAGTTATAGCCTACCTTACTTTACCTTACCTACGTATGTATGTACAAGTACCTGATTGAAAATGGAAACGTTTTCAAATTTCCATTTGATTATAAGAATGAAATTACGACATTACACACGAAGACAGATGCTTGGGGCCACACTTACTGCACTAAAACTCTCTAGATAACCTGTTTTAGGTCTTCTTGGGCAACTTCGGGTGGCGCCTCTGATTTTTACAAGAAGGAGAAATTTTAACACCGATTGCAGCGATTTGCAGCTACGCACCATCTCTTTTCCCGGACTCGATTTCTAGACGATACAAGCTTTCCCAGAAGCAATTCCAGTAACCAACCTTCCGTCACCTCTTACGGCAAGCAGAGAATAATGTAACATCGTCACCTATCTTTGAAGTGCTGGAACGTTAAATCGTTTAGGATATTAATATGGATAAAAATATTATAGGAAATCTTGATTTCTTGTGTCTTGGCATTATTTTTTTCCTAAGCAATTCTTCTCCCTTGAGAGTATTAGACATTGACATCCAAAGCATGGTACTGGTACCTGCCTTGCGTTCAGTAGTAGTGCCTACCTACATACTAGGCAGATAGATAATCGTCGGGGTTCATACTTGACCCAGAAATTACAGTTAGTAACTGGCTATTATAGTTAGTAAGTGGCAATGTCTTTTTTGAGAATAAAATTCTTTAAACCTAAACCTAACTGGCTCATTGGACAGGGGTCAGCGACCCTAACTGCAGAGTTTGTTGATAAAATGCTGGGGATTGTGGGTTCCATTCCACCCTGTTTATGAACTTGACTCCATGTACAAAACTTGAATACCGGTAAACACTTTTAACCTCATCTATCATTCTTCCAAATAAAACTTCCCGCTGTGAGACAAATTGAAAATGCGTCACGGACATTAAATGCTATCCGTTTTATGCTAATTGGGTGTTCAACAGAGCCCATTACCATAACACTAACACCATGCCCTGTCGTAGATCTCACTAACATCATTGTCTCTTGCTTAGTTTTTACGCTTTAGAAGTTGTGAGTTCGGTCCATCTGAATTATAATCGTAGCTAATGAAAGTCTACGAAAGAATTAAACACGAATGTGTAGGCTTCAAAAAGTGTTTGGTTACCAATGCATTCCTAAATTAATTGCTAGTCAACACGCTGACACGCAGTGGCGGCGCAAGACCTAAATTTAATGTAGGTAAGGTCCATAATAGCCAAGGCCTCTCTGATGGTGCAAGAAAAAGGGCTTATAAACGCGCGAGAACTTTGGCACCACGAGGCCTTACGCCACCTCTTCTGACATATTGCAAACATTAAAACAGATAACTTCCTTTGAACGTACCTAAGTATTACGACAACCTAAGTATTAAATATAATCACGTTAGATGTAACTATATTTTCTACCTACATGTAGGTAATGAATAAATAATATAAGTAATATAGTAATGAACGGTTCGGTAGAGATACCCCAAATTGTGACAGATATGAGATATCTACGAGTTCAGTTGGGTAAGTACCGTTAATGGTTTATAGATATTTATTATCTTCGGATATATTAGTTGTAAAATTAAAATGTATTAATAAAGTAAAACAAAGTTTATTCTGACATATATATATAAATGTTGACGAGGAAGCGGCATTCGATTTCATCTTTCCTTCAGAAGATTGTAGAGCTTACCTATTAGGTACCTATTGTATCTTACTTTGCAGCATTGCAGCAGTATGTAGGTATAGTTAGATACAAAATTTGTACAAAAGTACCTACCTACTTCGAAAAGCAGCAATAGAGCAGTGGAAATATAGCCTGCACTAAATATTATATGAAGTCATTTTTGTCCCATTAGTGTCCATAATATTAGATAGACACTAAGGATTTCCTCGCCCAGGAAGGTACTCTCTATTACAGGTATTCGTGGCCTGGTCTTGAGTATGAGTTCGTATGAGTATGTCTCCAATTAGCATGTTTGGATGGTTTGGGTGTGCAAAAAGAACTAACGTGATCATAACGTGATCAGAATCATGAAACTGATTTACCTATAAGAAAACCTCTAAACTACCCAAGTATATAGATAGGTTCCAAAAATATTCTCGTATTTAATACCTACGTATAAATTTAATTTCATAACAAAATTGAAAATTTCTTAGTATACTTGTATGTATGTATATACGTCAAGGTCTTCAGCTTTTTATAGATTAGTTTTGAAATCTACCTGACCATAATTAAATTACAGGCTATTAAAATAAATCATAAAAATAAATTAAATTCGCATAATAATATGAATTCAATTCCTCAAAAACAAAGCTTATCTGGATAACATGAAAATATCACTGTAAGGTACACTTTATGGATTATTACGATACCTACCTATATAAACCTTTTAGTTCTACTAAGGCTACGACAGGTATTCCTACGTACGTATGTGCGGTACAACATGATATAGTCATTGGTGTATTATAGTAGCAGCTGAATTATAAAAATAATATGCAGCCAGACTACAAAAACGTTCAAAAAAGTTGTGACGCGACCAGACACTAAGGTCCTAGGCCTTTCCAATCATTCGTGAATTTACGTTAGTAGGCACAATGGATTTTATATAAATTAATTTATCTACATAAAGAAACGCCTGTGTTAAGATTACGAAAATACCCGGTCGACTATACCTACATACTTACATATTTTCAAGCTATCTTTAGTATACCTATTGTAACTACATATATTAGCGCTATTTAAAGCAATGAAAATACACAGACATTCTATACACAGGATTGAATATACCCACAGCTGCCAATAGAATTATTATTTATTAAGTTTTTATTGAGTATTCCTATCAAAACACATAAATTTAGGTATATATAAATAGTTGAAAGTTGTGCAAACGCTGTAGGTACCAATGAAATTTTAATGATGAATAAATGATAATTATATAAAAATTTATTATAACAATTTAATACGTAATAAAAATTAATTATTACTATTTAATAAGTAATAAAAATTAGTTATTACTTACTGTTTAATATGCAAAGTATGTAATATGAAAATAAAATCTTAATTAAGATTCTAATTGAGGTAATCATAAATGTATATTTTGTAACAATTTAATTGCGGCGAACGAAAGCTTAGTGAAGTAATTACCTAGTAAAAGTAAGTTATTAACAGTAGTTCTGAAAATTTTTGACGCACATTAGCTAAAAAATTTGCATAGCTTGTCAATTTGATTTCAAACATGCTTTGTTTTCCAACTCTACTTCTTGATTTGGCGTGAAAGATCAGAAATCTCTCAAGTAGTAAGTAGGCACTTGTATTTGGGAATATGCTTATATACATATTTGGCAGCAGTAACACTCACTTGCTTACAATTTATTATTTACCAATATTTAATCGGTGTCCGCATACCCGATGCAGGATACATTGCGCAGTTTAAAATTAGTAGTAATAGAGCCATAATTATATGAAGTTGTAAGAAGAAAACTTGTCTGAAATTAGGAGTTGGTAAGAGTTAGTGCCTAGATTGCGTCGGTGGAAATGCAAACTGATTCCATATCTGCCGCTGACGGCCCGCTGACGAGTTCTGGTTGCATTGTAGTGTTCCAGTCCGATGATTCGATAACGAAAATCCCGTCGTAGTTCCGATGACGTCACACAGACCTACGAGATATTCTATGTTACAATAATCGAGTTACAGTGACCAATCTCTACATAACCAACTTTAAAATAACTCTGCATTTTCTAAACAACATTAGGCGGCTTGAACGCCCTTTTAATATTTTCTATTGGTGTCTATCTCAAAAGTCGTAACGCGTTATAACTTGTTAATAGCTTCCACCAAATTAATATTTTTTGAATAAAAAATGGCGTTAGGTATATTTACAAATACATATTTTGTAGTTATTTCAGAAATGGTAAATTATGAATTAACACATTTCACAGAACAGCATTTAAATTAGGTACCACCTATATTACTTTTACCTGCACAGAACTTTACTATCTAAAACTCTACCTTTAAATATTTAATGATATACTTATTCCCTACGACGCTGTTGAACTTCTAAAGCTTAAACCGAATAAAAGGTTTATCGCTATACGTAAAAGCTCCATCTATTGTAAGGGGTATAAAAATGTAATAGAACGAGTATTGCCTTGATAACAGATTGAAGCATACGTCATGTAGAGACGTAAATTATACCTATGAGTCATGAATTATACCTATGTTTAAATCATTTTTTTTAATATATCTACTAGATACATCAAATAAAGAATATATACATAACTTGGTATTTTACTTTGCTTATAACGTTCCGAACACCGCCATCTTACGAGTGTTATTTGAATTAATTTAATTGGCTGTCTGCAATCAGAAACACGGACATTTAAGTTTTCTTAAGTCAATTAATCATTAATTAAACATTGTTCACTAAGCTAAAGTTTAATTGTTTAAAATTATCATAACAAATAATAAAATATAAATAAGTAACATAAAGATAAAACTGCATAAAAATGTCATATTCAAAACATTGCAACTAAGTTGTTAATTGGCTACTATGATTTATTATCATAAGAATACTTCGATAACATATCTAAATGTAAGCAGTAAATTAATTTTACGGGCATATTGCTTTATTATAAATCACATTCAAAAACATTTTCACTGCCAATAGAAGCGGTGTAACTGGCTCGTAAATGTGAATTTTATTGCGTTATTCATCATTCGACTATATAAATTTATCAAGACACTTGTTAATCATAAAATAAATCTTATTACACAGTAAAATGATGTTTAAATTGACGACGAGCGTTTTATTTTAGCCATAACAATAAAATTTATTTTTATGGACACGGTTTAGTGCCATTGAGTACAGTGCCACCTTGCGGCAGTCGTCTGAACCACGATCTCGAGCGAGTCACTTGACGTCATTTGATAGCAACCTGAAGTTTTACGACGCTATCACAAGTGTCGAATGAATGGAGGTGTCGTAAATCTGGATTTTTGGATTTAGTATGAAATGATGTATCAATTGCATAATTCTAAGATCGTTTTTGTTGTTTTTTAAGTATCTAATTATAATTCACATGTAGTAAAGTAATAAGAACCCCATGATTTATGTCAATTTTTAACGTCTAGAAACACGACACATCAGTAAATAAGCATGTTAAAATTTAAAATTCAAAGGTAAGTGCATATTCCAAACGTTACAGTACCTGGTATAGTTTTAAATAATTACATGTAAAACAATAATGAAATTGAACTATTATTTTCCAGCTGACCTGACTCGGAGCGATCTGGTCTCCTAATGCACACTTGGTAGAAAATAATACTGTCTCCACGCACTTTCCCTACACATTAAAACTAGACTAACTTTGTATAACTGTCTCTCTTGTACACAGATAAATCGTATGCTGTTATCTTTGTCTCGCACGATCGTCAAAATGGCCTCCAACGAGATGTTTTGAAGGAACGCCGCGCCAACTTTTGTTGTTTGTAATGGGCGGAGCGTGCATGCTCAGGGTCGTAATTGTAGCCAATAGATATTTTAATATTTTAAAAATTCATATTCTTAGCCACTTGAGATTTGATTGTTTTTCTGTAAACAATATTTTGTTATAATTTTAACTTAATACTTAATGCCTAACAATAAAAGTTTTATTATATGACGTAATAATATCAAATTTAATTATAGAAAACTCCCTATTTCGTTATAATATTTTCATATAACATACAGGTTTTAAGAATATAAGTTAAACATTGATTATACACAAAATCCTACTAAAGGTTATCTAGATCTATTGGGCAGCATATCAGAACGTTCTAGACAACAACGTAAAATTATTACTATTATTTTTCACTACAATCTAATTTTATATATTGAAGAATTTTTGTGGTTGCATAATTTTTTTTAACTGTAAATGGTAATTCCTTAACTTTGCTTGTGGCATAACTTTACGAATATTAAAGTTGTGACCATTGTAATGTATATAATATATTAAAAATACTCATTTATTACTTTCTCAGTTTGTATATTAGTGAAGTAATAATACAGTTATAAAGAATAAAGATTGATAGAATTAATTTAGTACGTGGTACAATCCGGCCCTGGCTGCGACGACGAAAATGACTGCCGATAGCTTTGTTGTGTGACGAACGGCTGATGTGATTGTATTAGTTTAAAAGCCTTCTTTCATCATTTTTCTGTTTACTCGTTATTTAAAAGTGTTTATTTATTAGTGTTTGTTAACCTGTGTACTGTACAGTGTGTTATATTTACGAAAATCGATTAAATGTATCGTAAACGGCATTCGGCGTCCGCCATTACAGTCCTACGATGACGACCGACCACGATTTGTATATGTTTATCTCTTTTACACCTACTGTAAAAGATGAATCAGACTGTAAGTGGATATGTTTTGAGTTTTAAATTCAAATATTTGTCTGTTTCCTACTGTTTATTAAACGTTATTTAAATATTTATGTGTTTTAAATGTGTTATTGCTGTTACAAATGCATTTAATAGCGCAATAACGGCGGTAAATACATATTTTGAACACAAAATTAGTTGGAATGGTGAGAAAACGTAGTCAGGTTATAAAAATCCGTTTATCTGATCATGCTCAAGAAGCATAAAGTAAGTAATATTTTATTCGAAATAAGTACTTACCTATTTGTATCTAGAATGTGTCATTGATAAACTAGATATATTTACATACCTAATTAAATCCGTACTTACATGGTAGTAGAATATGAATTAAAAAAAGCAATTTTTAATACATTTCATGATAAGATAATCTGTTAAAATGTATGACTGCATTAGGATGACTATGAGAATAATAGAGTAATATAACTTCAAAGGATACAATGCTTATTCAAAGCCACCAACTTCTTACACATAAAGATTTGCTGTTATCAAAACATCATCCATACCTTTTAGGTAGTTCTGTAACTTTTTAAGCTATTCATTATGTTATTATCATACAATAAATTAAGCATGTTATTGTCATACAATAAATTTGCTAGTAACAAGATAATATATGAAATTACATCCATATGCGCCCATAATAGGTAGGTAATATACTACCTAACCTGCCTACTTACTAATGATCGGTGCAGAGGCAAAGTCAATGTAAAAACACCCATAATTCGTATTCGACTCTACCTACATGATAAAGAAAATTTAACGCGTGATCACAAGCACCGTAAGTCACAAGTCTCACAACTCATACCTGCCTGTATTTAAACCTAAATATAGCCGCCTTACCTGTGGCCGATGGTCACAATTTAAACAGATAATAAAGCGAAACCTTAGCAGAACCGTGGCCGGCCAGTTACTGCAACCAAATTAAAAATTGATTGGGCAATTTAAATTCGGAATCACGCTCTTCGCTTCCCGGCCGTCGGCGTCGGTCGGCGTTCGTTAATTTTACCCACAAGCATCGCTCACGAACGAACTCTCACTTCTACACATTCTTAGTCACAACTTCATTAGTAATTAACGTTTTGTTAGAATCGCGAGATCAGTTTCCGACCTTTGAAGCTTAAGTGAAATAACGATATTCCGATTTTTTCATTTAAACCCAAATAGATATCAATACTATAAGTAGGTACCTATTAAAGAAGCTGTAATTACTTTCGAAGAATGTCATCTGTTCTAAAGTTTAATAATATGGCAGTTGTGTTCTTAGAATGTAATTAATTATCATATTATCATCATATTTATTTAAAAGGCGATATCAAGTGACACAATGCTTGGAACTCTCTTATTAATATTAGTTATTCTAATCTAAATCTACTCTTAACTAGCCTGTCTAAGTAGGTACCTTCCTATGCCTATGTCTAAGAACTCCATCCATCTCTATCGCTCAGTGCTCCTCTTAAAAATTCTTATGGAAAAAGGCATGCAATTTCTATTGCCTACGCATACCTAGATACAGAATTATCTCAAGTAATGGAACAAAGCATTTGACCCAAACACTTCTTCATTTGATTTCAGTTCTTATCACATTTGAAGTTCTTCTCTCACAAGTCATGCATGGAGAAGCCTTCGGCCTTCAACTTGCCTAAAAGAGTTATTTCGATAAAATCGTATTTAATGTGAAGTAGCGTTTGATTACACTTGTTTATTGTAGATTATATGTAAACATAACAGATTATAAAAAAGTTATTTCAAAAGATCCATTGTAAAATTTTTAATGAAGGCAACACTGTCACACTAATATATGTAGATAGGTACCTATAGTACAAAGCGGAGTGCAACTAAACTTGCCGAATAGATAAGCGACAGCTAAGGACAGAAGGTTAAAAAGAATTTATTATGGATGCGTGTATCAGAGGACTCATAAGTCAATTGCTTTGCGGCTCCAGTCTCTAAGGAGATACGGTCCGTCCGAGATAGGGTTGCGTATTGTTTACAAATGTTAATGAAGTACAATAAGTTCAATGTCCCCGCACTTTAAGCGTCGATACAATCTAAATCGTTTAAAAAAACGTACCTATCTAATTATTATACAGGTTTATTTAATTTTTAGTAATTTTTAAAATTGTTTTTATATTAGCAAATAAAGCGTCACACCACCGAAGGATCTCTAAAATTTCAAACACGTAGGTAATTCAAATTTTCAAATTCTGCTTCAAATTCTCCTCATCCACCCGGGGTTAACTGGTAGAAAATGCCGCGCGGCATTAAGTTCGCCCATTGTTACTTTTATTTTAAAGGGGCAATAAAGAATTTGAATAAATAAACAAATTAATATATACATCTATTGACTTGTCTATACAATCTCAAATCTGAAAGATTTATTAAGTATTTATTAAGTATCAAATACGTACGAATTGATTAAAATTTGGATGGCAGCCCTAACTTATGATAATACAGCTTTTGATTTATGCAATAAACGCACGATTTGTTCCTTTATAACAGCAATTGTCCTATTGACCTTTCGATTAATTGTATCTGCGTTAATAGAGTTTGTTTACAACTGTCGACGGTCGTCAACTGCACGCTATTGTCGTCACTAGGTAGATACGCGTATAATAATATAACGTTGTCCCTATGTTTTGATTTTATGTAAGTATACTGTATTACTGCGCAGTTACTTTGTTCGTTGTTTTAAGTATTTTAATTCCGACTTCCATCCATTTTGGCTCTCTTTTCTTAATTAGAGCCTTTCGTTGCGAGTCGAAAGTAACGGAGGTGCTTACGTCGTTAAAATAATGCAATGTGTAGGTAATTATGTACTATTATTTCAAAGATGAAGGAATTAATGTATCTTAATACCAATAACATTGACAATTAAATTAACTAAAAAATTTTTTGATATAAATTTATTTATTACATGCTAACATGTAGAGCACAACTCATAGGGCTATGATCATTTTTGTCTTAATACCTTTTCATATGAATGGATACTTAATATTAAGTTCCGAATATGTCATAAAATCCCTTACATTGGCGGTAGTTAGTAAGGCAGTAAACAATCACCAACCGCTTATTCTACATGTGCCTAAATACACTCATTTGAATTCAGCTAAGCAGGGGCTTTATTTCATTTGCAATGTTAACGTTCAAGATAACGCCTTTTACATACCGACAACTAAGAGCCAATGAATATGATATAAGTTGGTACATTGCAGATATAATACTGGCAAACAAGTAGGTACATACCTATTTATAAGTAGACTATACAAGTATACCTAGTGATAAGGTTTAAAGCTATTTATTATATGGGTATGTCTATCACATTGATTGAAAAGATGTATCCGAAAAGATAAATAGCGTTTATTGATTAAAGGTAGGTACACCTATACCTATTCAAATAATAGGTATCTCATCTTTGAATACCTAAGTTATAATTGAAAACTAATTTCTCCACTACCTTTGGAGGGAAAACTTTGTCAGATCCAATAAAATTTGTGCCTATTTATTTTAATCTTTAAAGACATTAAAAGCTCTGTATTTCATTTTTAAAATTCTGTGCGATATTAAGTTCTTTAGGTACCTACTTACTGCAAAAATTTTGAAATTTTATAAGAGTAGGTACTTACCTATGAGATCTTATATATAACATGCTATTCTTTACACAGAACCATAAAAATTCACAGGTACAACAGACCTGGAGTCTATTATTGAGAGAATTTTTATTACACCCTTTACTGTTTTGTGCAATTTGTGCAAACTCAACTCACAAACAAACGGCGAATTGTAAAAATTGCAATCCTTTAGCAGAATACTATTCATCTTTATGTCTTTTGTTAACTGTCTGTAATTATCAACGGTAGAATAATAGCAAAGATGTCTACAAAATAAAAAAGATGCCGGAGAAATGGTTTGTCCTAGCTAAAATCCCCTCTTCTAAAAGGTCATTATATGACGTGTCTTGTAAACTGGATTATTCTTTCCGCGCGACGTTGATTTTAGGTAATCGCTCTACTGTTGTCTAATAATACAAATTGTTGTGGCGATATTGAGGCGCTCGATAACGCCGCTAAGACATACAAATAAAAACAAACGCCTACTAATCATTCAGCGGAGATGTTGAGGGCCGTTACTCCGTCGTCAGCGCGGATCCGCCACGCACCCCGGACATAAAGTGTAAATAAAAATAAATTTTTCGACGGATATCAGACGCGGCACGTGCACAAGCGCCGCCGCTGCGTGTTAGCATTCAACTCCCGCGCAGTATTGTTTGTTTTCACACCAGCGCTTTGAGGTCAGTAATCGCATGATTGTTTTATTGAGTTCTTTGATATCATGATGGTATGCCAGTTATATAATGGACATCAACCAATGATTTACTAGTTGATCGCTATGTGGACGCTTAGTTGCTTACTATGCTATAAGTATTCACCTACACCTAAACTTTACTGATCTCAATATCTTATATATAAGTACCTACGTACTTTATTTATATCATAGACGTAAGTGTAATAAGTGGGTACCTCCATTTGTTTATGGGTATTGACATGACATGAAATGACATCGCAAGTTGTAGCAATGTTTTCGTTTAAATGTCTATCTGGATCTAGGTGATTTACATTTTGCTCGTGCAATAAAAGGATTGTACGTGTTTCCGAGATATCGTCGACCAATTTTCCTTCGTTGCAACAGCTAGCAGTCTCGGTCGATTTACAGTCGAGAGCGCTCCAGCGTCCCACTCTTATTTGAATGTGTTTTACATACACTAGGAAAGCTATCGGCCGCGGTAATGGAGCTGAAATAAAGTAGAAACACGTCTCGCAGATACAATAGTAGCGTGTGTGATAATTCTGTGTGAGACCACCACCATTGTTTAATAGTTTAGTATGCCGCCAGTGGCGCGCGTTTGTATTCAATGAAAATTAATATTGTACTCGGTTTCCTTGTTCTATTTCTTTCGTAGCCTACTGGAACGGAGCGAGATAAAGGCATCGATTTTATCGTGTTCAGACGACTTAGAATTATCCTCCTCATTTATTTATAAGCTGCCATAACGCCTTGGTGAGTTCAATTTGATATGATCAAATAGGTACAATTCGAAAACTGCGACTGTTTCTATGTAGATAAGTTTTTGATTCATTTATTAAAAACAACTGAAGAAAAAATACGAAAATCCTTACTTGCCTACTTATTGCACATTAAAGTTTTTATAAACGTTAAACAACGTACATTCTTGCTTGAATATTAATAAAGGTAAGAGGGACAAAGCATGTTAAAATTAGCCATCCAACCCTTTAGTTAAAGTGGGTTAATTAAGATAAACGGTTATCCTATTCCGACATTTTAGTTCTGAAATTATTAGTAACGACCAATAGGTACCTACCTATTTAGGTACCTCTGAACTGATTATTGAACAAAATACAACAATAAGCTTTAATAATAAGTAGTTTGGGATTCTACTAAGGTAACTATCATTCTTAACACGTTGAGTCTTTTACTTTCACTGTTAACTATTTTGTATTTGATTCAATGTTTATAAAAAGGCCAATGTAAGCACATAGCAATCACATCACTACTATTCTACTTAGGCACCTATTTAAATAATTCGTCTAACACGATTATTGATAACATGAATGGTACCTATTCTGTCGAGTTACATACAATAACGGAACAACTGGTTATCTATACGAATGACGAACTTACAAAAAGGAAGAGTAACGCAGCCGGCGCCGGTCGACGCAGCGTCGTCGGCTGAAAATATCCGAGTAGCGTCACCGGGAATTAAGTTTGGTTTACATAGCGCTCGGGCAGCGAAACAAAATAAATAAATGTAGGTACGTAGTTATCAATTAACCGTAGAGAAATAATATTAATCTGACTGATCTTTATGTCGCAATTGAAGTAACACTGAGTTTCTAGACCTGTAAATTATTGTCATACTCAATCTTGCCTTACACAATGCTTGTCAAGATATTTTATTAAATATTGCTTGCTTGTTAAGTATGTACTTAAGTTTCTGACTTATTAAGTATACTATCGTGAATGCATCGTCATTAATAAATACTAAGTATTATGAGTTATCGGTGAAGTAACAGATATGACGAAGTGTGTGTGAGTGTTTGTGTGTATATTTGTATGTGTGTGTATGTGGGTGTGTGGTGAAGTAATAGTTAAATATTAGATGGACTTAGAAATTAACGTTAATAATTGCTTATGAAATATTATCAAGCTTAAAGTAACACAAGAGTGGATATAATACCTACCTATTCAGATGGATAACTACCTTACCTATACTTTATCGCGCATCTAACGGTATTCAAAAGTAACATTACATAGATGTTATTAAAATGCAAGTAGGTGTTAATTAATATCCCTTTAAGCCCTACATTTATATACATTATGAAACCTCATTTGTATTTTATACAAAATAGTGTATTTACTTATGCTGTTAGGTAAATAAAAGAAATTGCGTTTAAAAATTTGGATTCATCTACATGTAGGTATTTATCTTTATTTACTTTCCATTAAGTTAAAAATAAGTCAGACCACTAACATGACAGCTAGAGTAAATATTTAACTATAAATAATTCTTATCCAATTGAAAAGGAACATATTTTTTTAATGATTACAATACCTATTCGAAGTTCCAAGAATTTTACGAAATGGAAATAAGTTACAGAATTTATATAAAACATCGCTTCCGCATGTCCACATCACTCTGAACCTGTCGCGATATGCGTGAATAGTGATCGAATCAGCTGTGAGAAGAAGTCGGCCATTTTGTTTTCTTGCATGTGAACCGTCCGCGCGCGCCCCTCCCGCCGCGGATAGAGGGGACGTATACGGGTGACCTATTTAAGTGATACGCACTGCATTTGATTTTGGACTTTACTCACTTGTAATAGGTATGTGAGAATGTTATATTTTAATATGGTTATTTGGTATACGGGCTGTTTATGTAGCCGAAACGGGCGCTTCATACACTGATGGCGTCACTGCCATCACTTTCATTATTATCGGTCGATTCACGACGTTTACCCGCCGTTCGACGGAATCTCGGTTCCGTCCTACAATTAAAATGTAGGCGATTGTAATATTCTGTTAGTTTTATGGTTTTGTGTTGCATTAGTGTAAAATGTGGGCACACAAGTCGCTTTGGAGGATTACTTGTTCCTTATTTTATTTTAAGGAAAATATGTTATACTGACTCACTAGAAATGGGGTTAATAACTAGTATCAAAATTTACAGATATAGGTAGGTTAGTTAACAGAGTTTGATTATTAATGACTGACTAACTTCTTACACTCCCCTATGCACCTAACCAAATTAAAATGTGTCTTTCATAGTTGTCATAAAAATAAGAATACAATTTTTAAATAAAGTGCATAAATAATTTATTGTATTTTGATCTACATTGTTATCTATACATAATTAAAACACAAAGTTAATATATAATACAGGCTAGTAGTAGACCTACCTCGTGTTTTTGAGGTAGGTACTACTTATATTCTTTCTAAAGGGATACCTGGATATTGTAATAAAATTGAGCAAACGCTTTTTATTATCGCTTAGATCGTTTTGTCTACGTCTTGGATATGGTGTATTTTTTTCTACAAAGTAGTCGCTCGAAGCTAAATTTTGTAAGGTACGTAAATAATCCACAGTTATTCACAATAAACAATATACAAATTAGCGGCGGTAACGAGCGGGTCGCTAATCGCAAGTGGATCGCTCGAATTTATCAGCAATAATTCTATTTCTTCAAAGTGTCGTGATCGTGGCCGCTCGTTAATTCAGCCGCAAGCATTTACATTGCACGCAAATATATATCCCGTAACTAATTTAACTAATGATTATTGTTCGACCGGAACTTTGAAAACTACTAGAGCTATACCTATACCTTTCTGCGTCAGTTTGCGATGTTACATAATATACGTTGTCAGCTACCTACTTGCCTAATAAAATACATTTATGTTTAACAATACACAGAAGATGTGCGAACTATTCATCTAGAGAGGTACCTACACAATCTCAGTACCTTTACCTACATCTGGCAATTCATCATCATCATCATCATCATCAGCCTGTGTCCCTCCACTGTTGGAGATAGGCCTCCCCCAAGGCACGCCACCACA